>CAUHTR010007698.1:23602-96790 GCA_959609185.1 Schmidtea polychroa
TTTGTGTTGGGTTTTGTTTATTTATTTATTTGGAAAAGACACAAAGGAGTCAGAACCGTAGTACCTGACTTTGCATTAAAAAACAACATATTTGGTTAGACCCGAAGTGATCAAAAGTCGTGAAGATTTGTTTTTGAAATTGGTGATAATATTTGATGATACGATGAATAAAAAGGTCGGTGAAATTTGTTGAGATTAGTAAAGATCGAAAAAAAATGTGGAAAAAGATAATAAAATTAATAAATAAATAATTGACTTGAAACGTTTTATTTGAAGTGTGAAACATGATTCGAGAATTAGTAAAGTGGTAATTTATTATTGAAGCAAGTGGGAAAATTTGTAACGATTGATGTTGAAAAGTCAAAATTAAAACGAAGTAAATTTTGTAATTGAAATACTTAAATTTTAGACGATAAACCTGTGTTAACCAGATCATTTTATAAATTGAGAAGCCAAACTATTAGAAATATAATGAAGTACCCAAAGACAAGTTAAAATACAAATAATATGAAGAAACACCGTTGTCCCACGAGTTTCTGTGGGAATGGCCAGGAAGGCATGATTATGCAGTTGCCAAAACTACCTGTGGATCAGACGGTGGAGATCCGCTGGAATTTGTCGAATTTATGGCAGATTACTATATGTATGCGACGGCCTATGGATGGAGCCAATCGATAATGGTGCAAAGATTACCGCTATACCTAAAAGGAGCAGCCAGAGAAGCGTGGCAACAAATTGATAAAAGAATAGTAGCAAATGACTGACCAAGTTGAAAGACGCTTTAGCCTACGAAATGATCGGAGGGGATATCAAACGGATAATGCGACAGAAATTCTATAACCGCGTACAAAAGCCAGAGGAATCGGTAAGTGAGTTTGCTTATCATTTATCAACTCTTGCAGAGAAAGCGTTCGAAGTGAAACCAGAACAGGCGAGATGCAAAGCAGGTAAAAGAATGTTGCAGGATCAATTCTTGTCAGGAGTAAGAAAGAAATTAAAAAAGGCTTTATGCTATGTTTATTTAAAATGACTTTGATGAATTGATCAAAAAGGCAATGAAAATTGAGCTAAATTTAAAAGCACACAGTCAAAATCAGATCGTTTGGCAGTCATCTCAGGCGCAAGCGAAAGATCAGTAAACCCCCCAATTAGAAACAATCGTTTCAACAAACAAGTAGTCCATCACCAAAATTTAGATCAAATTTCAGTCGAACAAATCAACAGATATTCAAAATTGATGGAAAAGAGGTCCTATCCAATGTAGTCATTGTCAAAGGATTGGACACCATGTTAACCAATGCTGGTTTTAAATAGAGTACAGAGAAGCCCAATTCCGATTCAGTGTGAGAATTGCCAAAGAATTGGACCTGACAGCAATCAAGTGCTGCGTCAAAAATAATGTACAACGGCGTCCAAGGCAAATGTGGCCTGATTGGTTAAAAGGAAATGTTCGAAAAGTTTTCACTAAGCGAACATTAATGAGCAGAGACTAATGATAACTTTACAATGCTTTAATTGCGGAAGAAAAGGGCATGTGTCACGAAATTTTGCCAGGTCAGATCAACATCAACTTCACCATCACCGCGAGAGATAAAGTAAATCTACAAGGACAAATTCAATGTCATTCATGCAGAAGCTATGGACACATGGCTAGATCATGTCAAGAAATATGGATAAATTCCACAGGCCCATATTAAAGAAATCGATAGGTTTTCAGAGTGACACCGCAGATGGATAATGTACTTTTATTCAGCCAATAATTTTAATGAAAGAATTGAAAGCGAAGTGAGAGAAATGGGTCGACGTTTGGTCGATTGATGTCAAAGTTTGAATCAGAAGAGGACTCAATAATCACATGATGTATGAGTCGCAGAGGAATTGAATGAAAAAGGTCGAAAAGGAGAGTTATAAAGATGATTTAGAAGTGAAAAGCAACAATGATAATGACCCAGAATCGAAAAACTAATTGGAAATAATGAAATAGAGTCGGCTAAGTGAACAAATCGTTGAGAGAATTAAGTCAAATATCTTGAGTATGAGAAAAGATAAAAAGTGTAATTAGCTTGTGCGTTAACTACTATAATATGAATCCAAAGTATAAAGAAGAAATTAAAGGATTAATGAAAATATTTGGAAAAGCTTTGAGAGAGAAACAGGGTTAGATTCCATCTTTGTGGAAGTAGTAAATGAGATTGATAAAAGTGTATTATGTTGTCGTTGTGAGCAAATGATTGTGTAAATGATTTAAAGAATAAATTAAAAGAAAAAAAGGAAGGATGCATGATAGAGTTGAGATTTAATGAGAGATTGTTAGAAAATGACGAATTTTGGTAGATTGTGGATTTATACCAGGAGTACAAATGATTAAAAATGGAAAATGTAATTACTAGTGATGAAATAATGAGTAGTAAAATAATAGACACAAGGAATTCAAGGAGATATTAGAGGAATTAAATGATGCGTTATATATTGGAGATGAAGATGAAATCAATGAGAAGTTACAGATTATTGAGAAATTAGAAATGGAGGAAAACGATAAACTAAAAATAGTGAATGCATACGACCATATTTACATGTGAAAACCAGATATGCCAAGTTATTAAGAAGTTTATTGCAAAGATTGGGCAAGGAGCTCAGAAAGGCAAGAGTAGAGTTAAAGCCATTTTTGAATAGCATTAGATTATGAGGGATATGGCAAAACGGAATATGTAGACGAGCATTGGTGTGCAAAGGTCCGAAAATTGCGGAAGAGAGGGCTGAAACGCTGGGAAAAGATGGAATTATTATAGTAATGTACAAAGGTGAAGAACTTGACGATGATGATACCTATATGATTGTGGGTGTGTACCACAAGAGCTGGATGAAAACGGATATTTGATCCGAGATGGACGAGTGGGATATTTAGTGAACCATATAGTCGTAGTAAAAGGAGTGAGTTAGAAGTAATATTTGAGTCTAACAAGCCTGACACAGAGGAACAAGATGAAAAAGTTAAGGGAAATAAAGAAATTGATGAAATCGTTAGTGATAATGAGCAAAAGATCCTGATAACAAAGATCAGTCCCAGAACCAGACGTACAAGGAGAGCCCACTTGTACTGAAGGCGAATAAATGGTGAAATCAAAATAAGAAAGTTAGAACTTTATATGAAATAAAGAAATATTTAGTGAGGCTAGAACAGGGACGTCGACGAAACTAAGAAAATGTTGAAACATCTCGTTAAAGCAGTATATCCAATGTTCGACATAGAAATAGAGGTAGATGATGAACTGAAAGAATAGTTAAAGAGATGAAGAATAGCTTCCTGAAGTGATGCAGAAATTTGGCGAAGAGAATACATTTTGCGAGAGATCAGTAATTGAAAATTTGGCAAAAAATGAAATTAATAAGGAAGTTATAATAATAGCTTTAACTTATGTTTTTTAGAAATTGGAACGCATATACGTTCGCAAGGTCAGATAAGTTAGAAAATTTGATAGACATCGCTGCCACGGCTAGTAAACGAATATTTAATGAGCTGGGTAAAACGAAAAAGGTGGTTGGAAAACACTGTGTTCATCTCTAACAGAAAAGAAAAATGAGAAGCAAGAAATGAGTCCACCCCAAAGACGAGTAAATGAAAGAGTTAAGCCAGAACTAAGAAAACTATGATATTTTCCATGGCGATGTTTATGGTGATTACGTTTTGTGCAATAATTACACAGACATCATCTTTAGTTGCGTACGATTGTTCCCAAACGGAAATGGGAAAAGTTTATTCGGTAGTAGATATGTCGGAATGCCCAGGTGCGTATCCGAGCAGTTTAAAAATAGAAAATGACGTAAAATATTATGTGTATCAAGAGTCTGATCTGCGAAGAACTCAAGTGAGAGAGTGTATTGTCCAAACATACAACATTTTATTCTATTGTGGTAAATGGAGCATACGTCACTCATAAAAATGCATGCGATACCTAGGCCAGTCGAGGTGCTTCAGAAAACTGTCTAGCAGCATTTCAAACAGGAGAATTAAAAATAAGTCCAGAAATTCGTTTAAAGGCAAAATTGAACCATAGAATACGAGAAACAATAATTGTAAAGGGAGCTATGAAAGCAAATGGCGACTGTGAAGGTGAACCATATAAAATGAACGGTAAAATTATTCAGCAAACAGTGGTACTAGAAGAGTATCTCACGGAGTTGAGAGAGTTCGAAGGAGCTTTCGATGATGATACGGGAAAATTACAAACTCATCCATTCTGTAATATGAAACAACACACATTGTCAAACAGGGGAATCGATTCTTGTTTATAATGTAGAAACAAAATAAGTGTAATTTAGCGCACTTAAAAACTATGAACTTTAAAGAGCTAGTAGGAGAACAGTTTAGAGATAAACCAGATAATTTCAATATGAATTATAGACCAATAATTACCATTAAATCAACCCCAGTATGGACAAAGCAAATGGGAACAGTTTAATGTCTACGTTACCAGCAGATGGAATGCGATTTATAAAAAAGGGAAATCACAAATAAATGTGGTCGAATGGTATATGTAACAAATTATAAAGGTGTTTACGTGTCTAGAATGTTGTGGAAGAAGCAAAAATTAAAATTCACAGAGATGACATTAAACTTACTCATTATTTTTAATAATAAAATTGATTATTTGTTTTCATTTTAGTCAAAACATCATGGAAAATGTAATATAGAGAAATGATTCTGAACGATTGTAAGTTGAATAAAGAGATTCTCCGAAATCGGATGGCGATGGCAATTACGAATCCAAATTTAGTAGCACCTATGCTAATATCAGAAAATGGAGTGTTTGCGAGAATATTTGGAGAAGCATTATACAGTTACAAATGCAAAGAAGTCACAGTGAAAATTGCCAAATACGAAAAATGTACGAATGATTACCAGTAAGCTTTGGGGGAAAGGTACGATTTATGGAACCGATAACTAGAATCTTGCTTGATGAACAACTAAACCAAACTTTTGCAATGCAATCGATTATTAGCCCCTTTATACCGATTAGCTACAGACTCATGGATAGCCTTACCAGATTATCGTGGGGTCAAGACTCCAGACAAACTAGAATTAACAAATTTAGAATACCTGATAAATTTCACATCACTAAACAAAATGGCACAAATGGGCTTGTATGCAAGCGAAGATATCGAGAAGCTCAAAGGAATTTGTTTGTTTCCATCCAAAAAGGAACGGATAATTTCAGAAATGATTGACACAGTATTACCGAATGGAGAAGGAACAGTAAATTACGAAAAATTTGCTAACACCTGATCATTTCAAACGAGCTACATATAAAACGATGGAAAAGATTTGGGGCAAGTTCATGTTTTTGGGACAAGCATGTGCAGTTTAATTGGAATTTACGTGATTGTGATAACGGCAAAGGTGGTAGTGTCGCAAATGTTGTCAGTACATCGAATATACGCAATATCGGGATGGTCATGGAAATTAGTTATTGGTTTGTATTCCATTTTGGCTAGATTCTTTATTACAGATCATCAATTTAAAGAATGGCAAGAGTAAGGGCACAATTAAGAAATGGCCGGAAAAGTGAGGAATCGACGTGTCAGTCGGAAGATAAAAACGACGATCATAATGATGATAACAACAACGGGGAATCGGAGTATAAATGCTTTCGAAAAAGTGTAATAAAGAGTAGAGTAGAGCCAGAGTCCAGTTCTTGCTTGAACCAATGCCAAAATTAAGCGGATTGATACTCTTAGTAGATGGTATACCCGACATTTAGACCAACAGCACCAATATATCCAAATGAACAATTAAAAGATGAAACCTGTAGATAATATCACAATCGAATTAGAGAAGATTGAACCAACGAGTGCTGAAATTGAAAGAAAGAATATGCTTGGTCTACCATGCAGCTATGCACTAATGACAACAGTAGTAGGAGGAAAACAACCTCGAATAAACATACAGTTTAACAAAGAGAAAAGTGGAAGCTTTATTAGACTCAGGCTCAAGTCATACTATAGTAGCGGAAAGCTTCTTGACGTATCAGGAGAAAGCCAAAATAAAACCAACGAATCACATTATTAATCAATGTCACATAATGCACTAAATATTGTTGGAAAATTAGAAGTTAAACTGATAATTGGAGATCAAGAAATAATTCATTGGGTATCAGTGATGAGAAAAAGTCCTGTAAAATGTCTTATTGGCATGGATGTCATGGAGCAACTACATGGAATCTCTCTTGATCTGAGAACTGGAAAACTAATAAAAGGACAAATGGGTGAAGTAGTGCCTGAAGTAGGAGAGGTATTTCTAAACCAAACATTGGAAGTACCACCAAAAAGCGAAGTAATATACTATGCAGATGTTATGAGGGTCTCAGATGAGGAGTACATATTTGAGCCAAATCAAAAGCTGTTGAAAAATACGATGTGCCTATGTGTGATGAAGTAGTGAAAGTCCAAAATAAGTCAGTACCAGTTAGAATAGCGAATTATAGTGCAAGATCCGTTGAGATAAAACCCAAACCAAATTGGGAAAATTAACAAAAATCAAATCAGAGGAAGCTCAGAAGTTACGAGAAATATAAAATTTATAAAGAACCTCAGATCACAAGCAAAGATTTGACGGATTTTGCAAAAACAAGAATTCGGTGCATTATTAAAGAAATATAGAATGTATTTGCAAAACATGAGTATGATCTGGGACTCACTCAGGTGATTGAGCATGAAATACCATTACTCAACGAAACCCCAATAAAATTACGGCCGTACAGAATACCATACATACATCAGGAAGAAAGTGATCGGCAAATCAAAGCAATGAAAGAATTCAATATAATAAGAGATAGTTCCTCACCATTCTCATCAATCAATAGTAGTAGTTAAAAAGAAGGACGGTGATTTAAGATTTTGTGTCGACTATCGAAAATTGAATCAAGTAACGAGAAAAGATACATATCCTATTCCTGTTCCACAGGAAATGTTCGATCAGATGGGGGAGGTGCAATATTTACGGTAATAGATCTTAATAAAGGATACAATCAATGTAAAGTCAAGAGGAAGATAGAAGGAAAACTGCATTTTCAGATGGAAGGGTCTATATGAGTTTAACGTGTTACCATTCGAATTAACAGGAGCGCCTGCTACATTTCAGAGAGGTATGAATTTTGTTTTGCGCGATATACCACATGCATTAGTGTATATTGACGATATTATAATATTTTCGAATAGTTTTCAGGAACATTTGCAGGATGTGGAAACAGTATTCAAGCGATTGTTAGAAGCAAACTTAAAAATAAAACCCTCCAAATGTGAATGGGGAAAATCTGAAGTAGTTTATGTGGGTCATATCATTTCGCGTCGAGGTTTGCAACCAAATCCAGAAAATGTAGAGAAAATTAAGGAATATCCTATTCCCAAGGATGTAGATCAGGTTCGACAATTTCTGGGATTAGCCAGTTATTACAGAAAGTTTATTAAAAGTTTCTCACACGTAGCACAACCTTTGAACATGTTATTGAAAAAGCAAGCAAAATTTAAATGGACAACAGCTCAGCAAGAAGCGTTTGATAAACTCAAAGAAAGCTTAATAAAACAGCCGATATTAAGATGTCCGAACTTTAAAAAACCGTTTATATTAATGACAGATGCCAGTAATTTCGCATTAGGCGCGGTATTAGGACAGCAAGTAGAAGGGGAAAAAGATCATGTAATTGCTTATGCCAGCAGATCATTGAAACCTCATGAAAAGAATTATTCAACAATCGAAAAGGAAACGTTAGCATTGGTATATGGGATAACTATTTTTCGACAATATCTAGTGGGCAGAAAATTTGTCGTCTTACAGATCACAATCCGTTACAATGGCTAATGAAGCACAGAGATTCGGCCAGTAAATTAATTAGGTGGTCAATTGCGTTACAAGAATATGATTTCGAGATAAAGTATCGTACAGGAAAGTCAAATGCAAATGCGGATGCTATGTCGAGAATACCAGTAGAAAATAATGTTGATCAAGATGAGAAAAATTGCGAAAATACAATATTCTTGGCAATTAAAACGGTCAATAATATCGAAAAATTACAAGATGATCAGGAAAAATGACGAGGAATTAAATCAGTTACGTCAATATGCTGTCTCAATCAAAAGGAGAGTGACTGGAAACATATTGCCGAAGAGAACCATAAATACATTATTCATGATGGTTTGTTAAAATGTGTACAAAATGAAAATTTGTTAATTATTGTTCCGACAAAACATCGAAAAGCATTGCTGTTGTTGTATCACGATGGAGCATTAGGAGGGCATTTATCAGCGCGAAAAACATTATCAAGATTGAACAGAAATATTATTGGAAAACGATGGAACAAGATGTCAGACAATGGTGTCATACGTGTGAGATATGCCTAACAAGACGAAATACGGAACGGAAAATAAAAGTTCCGCTTAAGCCTATGCCAGTGCCAAAGGCGCCAATGGAAATGACAGCAATGGACATCGTTGGCCCATTGCCGGAAACAACAAATGGCAACAAATACATTATTGTTTTTTGCGATTATCTTACTAAATGGCCAGAAGCTTATGCAATGCCAAATCAGAAAGCAGAAACAGTTGCGAAAATATTTGTGGAGAATATTATTTTTCGATACGGAGCACCAAAGAAATTACTTACAGATCAAGGAACAAATTTTCAGAGTGAATTATTTAAATCAATTACAGATTTATTTGGTATATTAAAACTTAGTACCTCACCATATCATCCACAAACAGATGGTCTAGTTGAAAGATTTAATGGGACACTAATTAATATGATATCATCCTATGTAAATAGGAAACAAAAGGATTGGGATTATTCATTAAACCATGCCTATTTGCATACCGGAATGCAGTAAATGAAAACACTGGAGAAACACCCTTTTATCTCATGTATCTACGACGAAACAATATGCCAGTCGATCTAGAATTTCAGTCACCTATTTCCCAATATATGGATGTGTCAGATTATAAAATAGCTATGCATGAAAGACTACAGTCAGTATGGATCCAAGCTGGACTTAACATAAGGCATCATCAAGAAGCGTATAAAGAATGCTATGATAAACGCGCACGGGCGCATGACATTAAAATTGGAGATCTCGTGTATATAAACAAACCAGAACCAACAAAAGGCTTGTCAACGAAATTGCAACGACCGTTTAAAGGACCATATCTAGTGTGTGATACGACAGAGACTAACTTAAAATTGCGTCCACAAAACAATAAAAAGGCTGGGACAATCATCGTTCATGTAAACAGATGCAAGAAGATAATAGAAGATGAATCACGTTTATCCATTGAGATCAAAACCAAATAAAGATGCAGGGAACCCAGTAATTAAACAAAAGTTTACAAAAAACCCTGCTCCATTGAGTTACATCATAAAGTTTTATTGATTACAACAGTAATGATTATCAATATAATGTCAGTAAATGCAGTGAGAGTATTCCCGTTATATGCAACTAATACAGTTGTATTATTAGACAAAGTTCATATTTATTCGACATGTACTCAAATAGTTTGGGTTTATTATGCTGGAGGAGCAGAAGAAATAGAGATAAATAATCTAATAAACTATTTTGAACCCCAATAAATTTGAACAGCACCAAAAATATTTATGTGGCTAGACAATTAACAATGAATTATGAATACCCTTGGTTAATTACGCAATTGGATTCGAAAAGTAATAATACAAAAATACAAAATCTTATACGCATTAATATTGGACAAAGAGATTACATAATCGAGTATCAATTGAACCACTGGTAAATGGAATTGACATATATTGGGAACCCAGGAATCCAACAAGTAAAAGCAGTTTTTCAAAATTATGCGATAGATACATTGAATAGCAGAAAACCCTTTATAAAGTATGTAAATTTAAAATTACATCATAACTATAATATTCTGATTCATTATTATGAAAAATCTTTATATGAAAACGGAACTGAAATTGATAGTCAATGGATCAGAATACATTCTAGTCAACATATGATACGATTAGTTAATGAAACAAATCGGGTTACTTTTCATATTTTCAATCAATTAGTGAACGTTACCCGACAAGCGGAGCCCAATCAAAAAGCTATTTTATATTATTATGGAAAAATTCAATCGATATTAAATGAGAAAAATAAATCTCAAATATTAACTTTTCGTCAACGTTCACCAATATCGACGTCAAAATTTGTGCTCATTAAAATAAAATACTATAGACGTTCTCTATTTTCAAATTTATGGCAATTAACATTAGTGGAAAATAAAATTGTGCAAATTCCATCTATTAGCTCGCAGTATGGAAATCGAAACAATCAAATCAGTCCAACCGAACCCCTAGCTCTGCCAACGTAATCATCTTCTCTAGCATCAATGAGTCAATGACTAATAACGAAACCATATCGTCATTAAAAACTGACAGTGAAATTGTGTGTGTCACATTATTAATAACTACTCTCATTATAACAATCTCCCTCATTATTCTCATTATCATTGTGCTAATTGAATTTCGAACAATACCCAAACCTTCTACGAATCGATCCGAGATTGCGAGTCCTTGGATCGTTTATGAAGAAACAATTGTGTAGTAAGACATAAATACTTTGCATGCAAAATTGATAAAGTAGTAGTAGTAATATAGTACAAATATTTTATGGATATTATTAATATTTTATTTCAATATGGATATGATCAATATTTCATTTTATTTTACTTGTGAATCTGCACTTTTCAATGCCAACGGAAAGAATCAATTTGATTGGTTAGCGCTGTGTTAAGGGGGAGAGAAAAACGGGGTTAAGGGAATTTTCATAGGGGTATTAAAAGAGGGTTAAATCCATTAAACTCCATTAATTTTGAAAAAAAAAATATATCAACAAATTAACTAAACGGTAATTATTATTATTTATTTATATAACTAGTCGGTGGGACGGTATCCTTTGGGTACCCCATCTCAACCCTAGTGTTAAAATTAAATTAACTTCAAATTTTAATTATATAACTATTGTAGAGAAAAAAAATGGAACAAATACAATTGGCAAGGTCGACCTACGACAGCTACATCAAATGAAGAACAATCATGCCGGACAAAAGTATACCGGATCAACGACAATCTCCAAATCCCAAATTATTTAAGAATTGATGACCGAAAAATGAAGATCCAAATGTTTACGATCATGAGGATGTCAAAATTGCGATTAGCAGAAGAAGTCGAGATGTCAAGGAAAGAAGAATATCATCTACATGTGATCAAGGGTACCGTTGAGGTACTGACGAATGACAACAAAGTGTGTTGGGAACTTAAAAAATTTACGTCGTGGAAGCTGCAGAGAGACTTCATGTGGAGAACGTTACGAGCAGCGAATGAAGAAACAACCATGGTAGTGGAAATCAGAATCGAAAATGAAGCGAACGAAGTTCCGCAGATGCAGCCAAGTGCAAGAGAAGATCCAATGTTAATGAAAATTTCGAAAGAAATGTTGAAAAGGAAAAGGTCGTTTCTCAGAAAGGAAATGGATTTGGAAGAAATCCGCAACAGAATATTGTTTATTGATGCAGAATATGGCACGTCTGAACAAGGAAAAATGGTCCCTCTAGCACTAGCGATTATGAATTATTATGGAAAAATAATAAAGAATATATACTTGACTCCAAGAGGAAAAATTCGCCATTTTAATTCAAGGATTCACGGAATCACAGAAGTAGCTAGCAGGAATCAATGCGATCAATATGTGGCAACAAAGGACATCCAACAATTGACAGTTGGCAAGATACTAGTGGGCCATGATTTACATGCAGAATTACAATATTTGGGAATATGGATTGAGCAATTATATGGCATTCGTGATTTGGCAGCGGCACCAGCACTCCAAAACAGGGGAGTAACCAGGAAAGGAGAATGGTTCAAATTACAAACCGTAGTGAGAGAAATATGTGGAGAAGAGACACAAATTGGTGTGCATTCGGCTCTAGAGGATGTGAAGAGCATTCGCAAGGTATATCAGAGAGTGGAAAATCAATGGATTGACGATATACCAATGCCCAAAAACCTACCATCAAAGAAATATTCGTTGGAGGAATATAAAAAACTTCGAGAGGTACCATCAGCATCAACTGTAATAGCGGACAAAGTGGCACAAATTCTGGTTGACGATGCAATGGAAGCAGAACAAATTGACTTGACAAGCGAGGAGAATGTGGAGATGGAGACGGAAAATCCATTAATTCCATTAAAGTGGGCCACCGAATCGTTTTTGGAAATTTCACAAGAATCTGTTTCAGTAATGATAAGTGTTTCGATGGTAAGAATACACCCAACACTTGAGTATGGTCCAATGCCCGAATGTCGACAAGCGAGAAAAAGGAAAAACACTTCAAATATTGATGTTGGGGAGACTGTAACCATCGATGGGGTAATCTATGAACGGGAAGAAACAATAATACGGTATCGGCATGGAACCAAACAATTGGAAATAAAAATGAACTAAATTAATATGTATATATATATAATATTTATAAAAATAAATAATGTTGAACTCGCGTTGTCTCAGTTATTAATTGGTAGCTCATCAGTTAAACCCCATAATTAAAAAAAAATGTATAAATAATAAATAAAACTTTTAATAACAACATACACATTCCCAATTGTCGGAGTTTGGCTACCCTGGACAACAATTGGAAATGTGTGGTTGTCAGTAGTCATTGATTTTTCCATTGAAATCGTTTATGAATAAATGGAACTATATTGTATCTAAATCTACATTTGGTTATAAGTTTCTCTGTGTATCTCGGTGTCTCTATATCTATATTTATTTATCCAAAACCATTTATTTATATCTAGGCATAAAATTTGAGTATAGACTATTTTGCTTTGATAACTAAATATAATTTTATAAATTGGCCCATGACAATTGAATTTCAAATAGTGTAAAAAAAAATCAACAAAATTATATTAATATCTACATACTTCATGGTTTCATATTCGCTTCGAAATCAACAATATTCATGTTTCGACGTACCATTTTAAGTTGGAAATAGATTTTCAATTTCCAGTTAATACAGTGACAATTGCGGTAAGTAATTTTAAGTATATGTTTCAATTTATTGTATTAAATCATCAAAGAATCTGAAAGTTATTTTACACAATATAATAAATAATCGATATAAGTTTATATTAACAAAAAATTTATCCACCTACATAAGAGGACGATCTTGAGGTAATAATAAATAATTCTGTGTTTCATCAACTAAGTCTCTACATCGATCATCAGATTTTATCAGTAATTCAGTGCTAACAGTACCAACTAAAAAAATTTTTGGAGAAAGAAATGGCAACTTAATTAGAATTAAAAAAAAAAAAAATATAATTATTTCATTGTGTAGCTGAAATATTGGGCTCCACATTTGTGATGAAAATTTTCCAAAACAAATCTGATGTTCATCCAAAATTTGACATTTGTTAGCAGATACCGCACGGAGTCTTCTAAACAAACTTTCTGATAAACTTTTATTTTAGCATTTAACATGAATTTTTCGCATAAAAAGCTTCGAAAATAAGTTTTAACAAATTGTTGCGAGAATAATTCGATAATAAATGAGGAAATTTCTAAATTTTGAAATCAAATTTATAGTTTAAAGAGAAAATATTGTTTACTAATAGAAAAAACACAATACACCCATTTTGTTGACAGTAAAAATATAATTTTTCCAACCCCAAATATGAAATATAATCTAATGAAAACATCATAGAAATATTCTGATAAAGTTCTAGCGAAATTAATTTATTCAAATAATTATCATAAATTTCGGTATTCGAATATTCAAAGTAATTGCTTTCTAAAGTTCAGAAGTCATTTTCGAAAATATCTGCTTTTAAAACTTCAAGATATCAAAAAAATTAAGCCTCCCACTGTACAATAAAAAAATGACTTCCCAATAATCGCCATGTTTTCTTAGTTGATTAATGGATCCCAAAGTAATTTTTGGGTGCTTCTCAGAGAAGTAGCATAATTGGTTAAACGGTGCACCCCAGAACATTGATTTCCAGTAATAATCTTTTTGTTGCACATCACAATAATTAATAGAAAATGGTTGCTGTTTTCTGTGAAATATTTCCTGAATTAAAAAAAATAAAATTATGAAGGAGAAATAAAATTTCTTACATATTAATGGAAGCAAAACAGCCAATCAAAATTATTGGCTGGGATCTGAAAATTTATTTTTCAGGCAAATTGAATTTCACTGGGATCTGAAAATTTATTTTTCAGGCAAATTGAATTTCAAGTTCAATTGTGGTGGAAATTGTCAGCAAATTCAATTTGTGGTGGGAAGTTTTTGACTTCTCTAGTGAGCACTGATATTTGAGAATTATCAGGATGATTGAAGTGTTTCTGCACTTAATTGCCATTGGGGAGATGGGGGGTGAATAATTGAGAAAGGAATTATGGAATTGAAAGGAAAAATCGCTCAATTCAAACCACAATTTGATAATATTTAATTGATTGATTAAATTAAATTATTGACATAGTCTCTCTGGTAGATGGTGGTTATGATGAAAGCTTTCATTCACCGCTAACGAGAGGAATTCAATTCCCTTTCGTGTTAATTTTAAGAAAATATTTAAAATATTTATATATTGCTTATATATTATTATTATTATTATTATTATTATTAGACTTTATTTTTATTAATTAATGAATGTCAAATTTAAGATTTAAGTTTTCTTTAGTGAAAATCTCATTGTTATATAATTATATTTTATTATGTTTATTATTACTATTATTACTATTATTATTATTATTATTATTATTATTATTATTATATATTATTATTATTATTATTATTATTATTATTATTATTACTACTATTATTATTATTATTATTATTATTGTTATTATCCTTATTATTGTGATCATTAGGAATTATTATCAGTATTATTATTATCATTCAAAAAAAAAATCATAATATAATAATTATATATAATAATTAGATATAATAATTATTGTTATTATTGTTATTATCGTTATTATTGTGTATCGGTAGGAATTATTGTTATTATTATCGGTAGTATTATTATCGTCATTATTATTGTTATTAGTATTAACATTATTATTTATATTAAGTAGTGTGAGGATGATGGAGGAGTCGAATAAGGAAATTTCAAAATAAATATCTCAGATTTAAAATCATTGGCAAAGGCAATAGCTAAAATAGGTAGATAGCAATCCATTTTTATTATTATTATTATTGTTATTACTGTATGGTAAATTAGACATATTATATACATGCAGATTCGAGGTCGAATCTAAATTAAAGGGGGAGATATGTTGGGGTTCAACAAGAGAGGCACAAAAATGAGGTGAAAATTGATAAAAACACCAAATTCAAAATAAAAATTTAAAGTATAAAATATTAATTAAAAAATCAAAATTTTAAAAATGAATATTTTCTGGGGGAAACTAGTATGGGCGGATGCTAAATAATGAGACGAGTTCAGCTATAATAAAATAAAATCAATGGGGGGTCCCTAAAAGGAATAAATTACAAAAAACAAAAATTAATTAAAAATTAATTAACTAATGGAAAACCCGAGCTAATGGGAAACCCGAGCTAATGGGAAACCCGAGCTAATGGGAAACCCGATACAATGGAAAACCCGAGCAAATTGAGAAATTCAATTTCGGGAAGGCAATTAATTTAGCCGGATAAAAATGCGCCGTCAAAGGAAATGAGCAAATTCCCTTCAATTAAATTAGACCTCCAAGAGGAAGCCCGGGGGAAATAGAACCAAAAATAATTGGCAAAAATAAAATCAATTAACAAGCGAGTATAAAAGCAACTGACAAGAAAACAAAATGCCAGTTGGTCGAAGAAAAGAAAACAGAAGTTGACGAGAGTGAAAAGGAAATATTAAAGTTAGTCGAAAGTAAACCATATTAAAAAAATCGAACGTACCAGAAAGGGATATCTCCCGTTGGAAGATCTACCCTTGCGTGAGATTTGTTGGCAAATTGAAAAGTGCAGACAAAACCTGATTGTATCAAGTGTGAGTAAACTAATACAAGTGTAAAAGTGTAACTGCATCAGTGTCAATAAAGATTTTGTGTTGGGTTATTTGTTTATTTATTTATTTGGAAAAGAACACAAAGGAGTCAGACCGTAGTACCGACTTGCATTAAAAACCCAACAGATATATTACTGATTTATAGTCTTCAAACTCTTATTTTTTGCTTCCGTTACCTCTGTATCTTTTACATCTTTTTACATGATATTTTACTTTTATTATAATAATTAATAATTTGGGAGTCAGCATCACTTTTTAATACACTGCCCCGACTATCTCCTCTTCTATCGGGGTGTTGATATTTGGGTATTATCTGTATTTATCTTCTATTCTTTCATCACTTGGTTCGTCTATGAATGCTACGTATCTATCTGTTTGTCTTGTTCCTTTCTCGTTCCTTGATAACCATTCCCTGCATCGTATCGCTTTGTTGTGTTCGAAAATTTTCAATGATTCTCTGATATCTCATTCTCTCCAAATTTGTGTAACAATCTTTTCTCACGTTTCCCGGGGTACCACACGCATAACATTCGAATACCTTTCTCTACATCTGTGGACACTGACTTCTTACATGTCCTGACTGCTTTCTTATCTTCACTTTATAATCCTTCACTTTATAAAGCCTTCTGAATATGGCAATACTAAGACAAATTTAGGCTCATCATCTTTGCTCACACTATTTAATTTATTTGACTCATCAGACTCACACACCTTAACAACAACACAGCCAGATTTTCTCAAACATGGATCCTTAGGATTTTTAATAAATTTGTCAACACTCTTTTACCATAATTATAAAAAGGATTTAAATAACCGTTCTTCATTAACATTTCAACAAATTTGTCAATTTTTTTACTGAATTTTCAAAAGTAGAAGACAAAGACCATGAACGATAAATCAACCCTTCACCATATTTCTTTTATACTTGGATTCACAAAATCTTTCGGATGAAGTATAGAAACCAGTATCAGTTGGTTTTCTATAAATATCAGTTCGTGAGATTGAAACACTGGTACTGACTAGGGAGCATGGGTCCACATCCACTTTCTAATAACAACTATTCTATTGTCATCTTTAATTTAGCTTAATACCATACTGATAAGTCTAGAATCTGGTATCATTATCAATTATAAATGTACTGTTTGACATCAGCAAACTCAAGCACCAGAGCTTCGCATAAAGCTTTCTTTAAATTAGTTATACTGACTTTGCATTATTCGTTCCAATCATATTTTGCAGCTTATATGTTGTTTCCCAAAACTATTAAAACAGAATTATCATTTTATACTGGAAGCAGTTTAACCATCCTTGACGAGTATATATCTAATTCCCTTACGTGAATCATGTCATATTTACCTTTCATTTTCAGTAGGTATTAATGTTGCATCGTGTATTGGAATAAATCATCGCGTATTGCAACAATTTCATATATATTACCTTAAAACCACTAGTTGCAGTTCTATTATTGTTATCTGCTTGAAGTTGTAATTCCTTCGGTAATTGTATTGGTATCAAGAATCAAAATATGTGTTATTTTGCGTAAACAATTTCTTCGACGAATTAACTACCAATTGTTGGTTTTTACTTTGAACCACATTTGAATGCGTTCGTTTTCCATGACGACTTGCTTCTACAATTCGTTATATTCATGATATATTTCAAAATTCAAAGTTTTTTTCAATATTCTCATCTTATATTTTGACAAATTTGGCAATTATTCTTTTCTTAGATCATTGTAAATACTGGTAAATAAAAGATGCGACAAATTCTAAAAAAATCCCCCTTTAAATTCACATTCATGATTAGATTTTGCATATAAAGGATATATGGCATATATTATATGCTAACAACTGTGTTTTTATGGGGTTTTTTTTTGATATTTTCAATTTTTTAATTTTATCTTATATTAGACATTTATGGATAAATGTATCATAATTTATGCCCTTTGGCTTAACAACATTTAATGTAACTTGTGCTTAAAAATAATCCAATGAATTTATTTGTATGAAATTTAAAATATTTTAAGTTATAGTAAATAATGAGTTTTTCTTTTCAGATATATTGAAGTTGCTTGGATCTGTAGTACTGGAATTGGAATTTTATTGTTTCTGGTTGTGGCAGCTTTAGCTTGTTGGTTAAAATTTTATAATAATACAATTATTGCAGTAGTCGCAAGCTGCATTTTAGGTCCAGTGATGCTTATTTTCATTATCTTTGCTGGAGTTTTTTATAACTCTTTAATAGGACATAAATTTAGACACACGGCGGATATGGTTAGAGAATTGAATGATATAATGGAAAATTTAGATGAAACTGGTGACCTTAAAAACTGTTACTGTAATTGGTTCGTAAATTTATTTGCATGTGGTTATTTACAATTTTATTTATAATTTTACAATATTTATTATTTTCTATAATATACTTTTATTAATTTTATATAAAAAGCTGTTATTTACTTCAATATTACGAGAAAACTTACCTTATGCTTGTGCTGGAGTTCGGTGAAAATTTAAACGAATTAACGTCTACTTTAGTGTCAGTGCTAGAAATATTATTTGAAATATTCACGATCAGTGTGCCCATGATGACCGTCATTTTGGTGATACACACTGTCGCTGAAAAGTAAAGGGCAGGTGAGCTACTGCCTTATAACCGCTCCCTTTACTTTTCTGGTGGGTTCCTGGCTGCCGGTAGAAAAATAATAACTTGCGTTTGAGTTATTAGTACCCATAGCTATATCCTCCTGCTTTTGGTTACTTCTACTTCAGTGATCTATGTACCTTACGTTTACAAAATTATCCTATTTTATACTAAGGACAAAGACAAAATAGCGAACAGCAAAAATAAAAAAACAATAGGAACAATAACAAAATTTTTGTTATGTACAAGGTTTGATTCCGATAATCAGGATAGTTGATTGATATAGAGCCATAATTCACCAGCCGTTTGGCTCAATGTTGGCAAGTAAACGGATCGAGTTCGAACTTTTTCGCCAGTAAGTAGGCCTGGGGCATTTCGAGCGGCTTCCCAGGTACTTCTTAGCATTTCATTCGTCTTTGGGGAGGTTTCTCCTTAGTTTAGGCTACTGCGGGCACGGTGGTAGGTGCACAGAGATCCACTACTGGCGCCACTACTCTTTGGTTTGCCACGACTGAAGATGGATTAAAGTAGCTGGCAGATAAGACGATGAGCTGGTTGAAGAAGATCCGGCGGCAGGTGGTATCTGCGATCACGGCTTTGTAGTCCGATTTCCCAGTGGGTCACTGCTCCTTGCGCTCGATTCTCGGTTATGAGACTCGCCAGTGTTCAACATTATGAAGCCGCTGGATCTTTTCTTTCGTCTGGAGGGACGAAAATCACGTGCCCTCCAAACGATCTATCTTTGCGCGGAGAAGTCGATTCTCCTCTAGCACGATTGCTTCTTGGGTATTCTTGTCGGCACAATAGAAGCACGAGTTTAACTTCTTGGTAGGATCTGTCATTGTTTTCTTTTAATTAACAAATAAGAAAAAACGCCATAAAAAACTTTATCCACAATGTCACGTGTAGTGGACCCCTGAGTCGTTCGTTTAAAAAGCATCCCTATGCTCCCAGGGAATGATCCAGCTCGCTGGTGATGATACTTAATAGGTATAAAGAGAAGTCTGATTTTCGGGGGAAAGAGAGCCATTTCGCACCAAGAAAAATTATAGGCCAAGTAAATGTGGTAAATTGTTCGAAATTCTGTTAGTTTGGATATCAATTGGTATTAAAAGGTGTAACAGAAAATTCGACCTAAATATATTATAAGATCATGAATATAGTTTTTGAAAAGTAATCGTGCACATTATATGGTTTTGTCAGTTGCGTATGATAAAAATTGGCGATAGGCTCATGCTGCAGCATTACTTGAGTGAAAACCCTTTAATAGTAGTTTTTATTATATGATGTGGATCAGGGCTAGACTGGAAACACATTTATCGGTGACGTAGGCCCACAAATTAAATTTAGAAAAAAATATTTCAAAAAAATACATTAGTAATTTATAGATATGTTAGAAGATGGAAGAACGTTAAAAACATAAGAAGCTCAAATACTAAATAATAGGAACAAATAGATACAGAGTGAATGTACATGTGGACAATGGTCAATGATGATGATATCTATGCGATGAAAAGAATTAACATTATTGTGATAACTTATTATTAACAATTTGATTTATATTTATTTATTCTTGATGACATTATAATAATGTCTGAACCCCTACAAACACAGCGTCCGCCTTTCCTGTCGCGGAAGAAACCGGCATACCTAGGAAGATAAATGTAAGTATTTCGGCTAATGATAGAGAGCGGATTATTACAAAGACATTGGATGGGCATTCGGTAGCAGCGATATCCTCCATGTACAGCATTAAATATCAAACTGTAAATAGTATTGTTAAAAAATACTTAAAAACTGGTATAATATTTGCTGAAAAGAGAGGCGGTGATAAGCGCTCTAAACTTCCAGAGCACGTAAAAGAGGCTCTCATGAGAAACGTTAATGAGGAGTGTACTAAAAGCCTCAAAGATATGAAGGAGTGGATACAAAGCAGTTTCGGAATCAATGTTTCGATCAGTACCGTCGATCGTGCGCTTTGCCAGTTTCATTACACACTGAAACGCGTGACATTGGTACCTGAACGTCGAAATTGTAGTTCGATAATTGAGATCCGAGCCGTTTATGCAAGAATGTTACGAACCTTAGAAATTGAAAGTGATGATAAAAATTTTGTCTTCCTCGATGAGTTGGATTTGCGGTGGTAACACGCCCATCTCGTGGAAGAAGCTCAAAGGATCATCGGCCTATCTCTCTGTGCCGGCTGCAAGAAGCAGAAATATTTCTGTCGTTGCTGCAATGAACAAATACGGTATGATCTACCATAAAATCCAGGAAAGAGCTGTTAATGGTGAAGATTTTAAAACATGCTTAAAAGAAATCCATGATTGCTGTATTCGCTTAGGAATAGTTTCCCCCATCTTTATAATGAATAATGCCCGCATACATCATTACATGGGGTTGATTGGTGACGCAGAAATATCGTCCTATAGGATACAATACCTTCCGCCTTATTCTCCGTTTTGAACCCCATCGAAAACGTGTTTTCCGTTTGGAAAAATTGTGTCATTCGCAGCAATGCGCGCACTGAAGCAGAATTAAGAAGCAATATTACCGACAATTTTTATCAAATAACACCTGAACATTGTGCTTCTTTTTATCGAAAAATGCTTAAATATTTACAAAAAGCGGAGTTAAGACTGGAGATTCTTGAATAGTAAATCTTTAGCTTGAAATTTTTTAAGAATATTTTTTTTGAAGTTTAACTTTAAAAGTTTAATAAAATTGGTGTTTATTTTTAATTTTTTTTATGAAATTGATTGCAAATATTATGAATTTGATTGCAAAAGTTATTAAATTGGTCGGGAAATTATGAATTTGATTGCAAAAATTATGGAATTGATTGCAAAAGTTAAGAAATTGAACGAGAAATTATGAAATTGGTTGCAAATATTATTAAATTGGTCGTGAAACCCTATATATATATATATATATATATATATAATATATATATATATATATATATATATATATATATATATATATATATATATATATATATATATATATATATATATATATATATATATATATATATATATATATATATATAACTTGAGAAATCGAACAATATGAATGATAATGAGAATAATGATAACATCCGTCATATTTGGCAAAATAGAGATGATGAAAATAATAATCGTAATATTTTGATAAAAACATTACCAGTAGAGCATCATTTTTTTGATAAAATTGCCCAGTTTGCAGAAGCTTGTGGATGGACAATAGATGAACTAAAAAGATGAATACCATTATATTTAAAAGGGTATGCATTACAACCTATAATAATTTAGAGTGCAAGGGTAAAAATTGGGAAGAGTTAGTTGAGAATCTGAGAAGTGAAATTGTAATCGAGAGAGACTTACAGAAGATAAAAAAAAAATTCGAAATAGATATCAAGGTAGTAGAGAAACAATTGGTGAATATGTTTATAATTTAACTGAATTAGCTCAAAAAGCCTTTGGTTTTGGAGAACACACGACAAGATTAATAGAGGACCAATTATGGAATGGTATTCAAAAACACTTCTATAAATCTTTGATAATGGTAGAATATGGAGATCTCAATGAGTTAGTACAAATGGCACGAAGAATTGAAGCGATACAAAGAGATAGATTTAATACTGCGATGGAAGCAGTAGAAATTCAGGTTGAAAAAGATAAAAATAAGTCAATTGATAAAGATGACAACATTCCTTGAGAGGAAATGAAACAGTTATATCTTAATTATGTTAAGAATAGAAGAAAGTCTTGTCCAAGTCCAAGTCGTAATTTTGTTTAACAATAATAAATTTAATAGCCCAAGGGATAAATCGAATAATCGAAATAATAATCGATCAGAGTTCAATGATAGAAATACATACATGAATAATATAGATAATTGTTATGATCCAGATAAAAGAAGTCAAAGAAATTATAATAGAGAGAGTTATTACGGAAATAATCGATATAATAAAAATAATCGTTTTAGTGATAACCAGAATAATAGGAATAATTATTTCGGAGATACGCGAACAAATCGATTTGATAGAAATAGGAATGGAGATAACAGAAATGATGTTGAGGCAAATAGAAACAATTTTGGAGGAATAAGAATGAGTCCCAATCAACAGATTTTCAATAGAAATAGACGATCTAGCCAATTTAGTATTGATGGAAGAGAGTTAATTTTAGATCGAAAATAAGTCTTTTAACTGCTAGAAATATGGTCATATGACGAAAACATGTAGAAATAACTAGTCGAATCTCCGAAGAGTCCAATTTCAAAAAGAGCCTGAAATAAAACAAATATATAGTATGGAAATTAAGGAATCGAATGATGAAATTGAGCTTTTGAGAGATGAATTAAAGGAATTTAAGACAAAATATGAGAGATTGATTGAAAGAAATAAAATTGAGGTATCAATAAATGAATTTAAAGCATATATAAATGAAGTTAGATTAGACAATGAAGAATTAAGAGAGCAAAGAGAAAGAGTCGAACAATTATTAGCAGAGTTAGATAGACAGAATATTTTGAAACAAGAATTAGAGGAATCTTTGAAAAATTATCTAGTAGATGATAGTGAGACATTACGAATGGACCTTGAGAGTCTGGGAAATTTAATACCGCTTTTAGCGAAGAAACAACAAGAAAATCAATTGTTTGAAATTGAAATAGAGATAAAGGAGATGTTAAGATGTTATAGTGAATATATTCGAAAAAACAAAAGATTACATAGACCACTAGAGATCTCTCTAAAGACAGATGAAGGAGATAAAATATGTACGTCCAGACTATATAGTTTAATTAATTACACACACATAATTATTATACAAGTCTATATAGTTTAATTAAACATATGTCATAGAAACTAAATGGGTGTAGGAAAAGTGAATGTGTGCGTGTATGTGTGTAAGTTGCAATAATTGAGAGTAAAATCATGGAATTCTTAATGAAACACATAAATTGGATAAAATTTATCAAAATTATATGTTTTTTGGTTAAAGGTGTGTGTGCCTGTACAGAAAATTGTCAATAAGAAGCAATAATTAAGAGCAAATTTTATACACACGCATCAATCGAAAATCTACATGGTAGTCATGCGCTTGGATTAGAAAAAAAATAGAATGAAGCCGAGTGATAGTTGGCTTTGCTTACATGAAGAACATCATATTGCAATCGAGCACGGATTTTGAAAATTTCTTTCAATGGTCTGTAGAAGTATTTTATTTATTTATCTTTAATTATTATTATTATTATTATTTTTTACAGATTATTGAATATAAAGTTTTGCCATGGGTCCAATCTAATGGTGGATGGGATGAGCTAATTGCAATCCAAAAACATTTTAAACAACCAAAGAAAAAGCTGCGACAATGAAGAAAATAATCAAATTATCGTTAGAATTCGGACTTATTATTTTGTGCTACAAACTGTATCGCAAAATTCAATAAATTTTATTCGTTTAGTTACTTATTATTTTTATGATCGTTAAAAATATTATTATTATTATTATTATTATTATTATTATTATTATTATTATTATTATTATTATTATTATTATTATTATTATTATTATCATTATTATTATCATTATTATTATTAATACTATTATTACTATTACTATTATAATGATTACTAGTAGGGTAATGTGTGGAGCCGGGAACAAAGAACTATTACGTAATCGATGACGTCACAAGGGAAATTCCATCATCCCCCCGGGGGACGGGGTGTTTTTTTTAAAAAAAAATTATTAAATTACGTAACAAAGACATATTACGTATCAAAGACATTTTACGTAACAAAGGCATATTGCGTAACAAAGACGTATTACATAACAAAGGAAAAAATTTAAACAAAGACATTTTAACAAAGACACATGACTCATCATACTTTTTTAATATATTACGTTGCGGTATTTTAAAATTTAAATATATTTTAAAAACTTATTTTGACACTTAATTTGACAAAATAAAATTATTGCACATACTTTGCATTATCATATATAGTCTATCAGACAAGATATTCTGTTCCCTATGGTTAATGGACACAAAGGTAAAGGTCACAAAGGTACTGCTAAAACTTTAACATATTATTACACACACACAATGTATAAAAAATATTATTAGTGTCCACACATGGTTTTGGTCATGTAACAAGTTAGTGTTCCCATCGATAGCTCATCTTAAAGTTTAGTGTAAGATCTATCTAATGATATATATATATATATATATATATATATATATATATATATATATATATATATATATATATATATATATATATATATATATATATATATATATATATATATATATATATATACATATATATATATACTCATAGTCTATCCGACAAGATATTCTGTCCCTCTATGGGTACTGCTTGTAAGGGTATTGGTCGTAAGGGTACTGCTCACAAAGGTACTGCTAAATATATTCAAGACAATAAAATCAGTACATTTATTAAATAATTTAACCACATCATCGAAGATAATCATGTCCAAAATAATTATCATCTGCTGGATCATGGAAATCATCTGGATCATCTGCTGAAACAGCTTCCGGTGAATCTATAAATATATCAGTGTCACCGCCCCTATAATGGGCATATGCCAAACTTTGATTTTTATCCACCCAATTTCGCTTATCATCTCTACATGTCAAGGCTCTTTTATTATTTTTAATACTAAAAAGTTGGTGATTTTTTGATGTTATTCTAAACTGAGGGATTGTGTATATTTTATCGTTTAAATAACAATCTAGACACGACTGATGTGTAAGTCCAGTATCTTTCATACTAATCCCCTTAGCCTTCATACTTTCCTCATCACCCATCAAACTGTAACATTTAGGTCTCAAGAACACCCAATCTTTATATAATAACCCTTTATTCTCGTCTTTGAATTTACCAATGACAGAATCAAGGTTCCAACTATATAAAGGATGATTTGGGTCATAATTCGAAGTATCTAATAATTGATCTCTAATCATCGCAGGTAAAAGAATATCAAGACTACAATGTTTAATTTCCAAGAAGAAGGAATCTGTGTCCCCAGCAACGATATTAATTTCGCAGTTGAATTAGTCGCGATATTTTTGAAACTCTTCATACTGCAGCTGGTACATCCTAAGTTTGGATAAATCTAGTACAGTTTGACCAATGTAACTAGGTCTAATTACAAACACACTGTCTATCCTCAATAAAACCGAAATCAAGTCATCATCGATTTTCGTGGATTTCGAACAGTATGTTAATAATTTCTGTAAAGAATTACACAGACGTAAATTAATACGTTTTTTAAGATTTTCAACAGTCTTGCCACAAAGACTGTTGTTTAATAATTTATAAAAATTTTTATCGAGTTTATTTGTCGACGCTGCTCGTAACGCCGTATTTGTGTTAATATAATTTTGAAAATTTTATCTTGTTTAAATTTAATTGCTCTATGTGTTTTTTGATATTTAACACCTAATTTAATAAATATTTGCAGAAGCCTCCAATTAAGAACGTAGTTCCTCTTGGGGCTGTGTGTAAGCAACAGCTTCTCTTTTTTCGAAACCGGTACACACATCTTTTCAGCGGCAACGGGAAGATCGTCCAGTTTGTTGTGAATTGACGTCGGTATTTCTAAATCCACTTCTATGGCATAACCATAATCAAGCAGATCTAAATCTACCGTTGTGCACTCAACAATTATATTATTTAATAAATTATCACCAGTAACCCATTCAAAGTCACTGCAAGTTAATGGTTGACTTAAAGCCCAACCGTATATATTATTTATATCTATTTATATCTAAAGCAAAGCGGTATCCGGGTCTGTTTTTACATAGTGTTTATTTACAAAAGTTAGTCCGCCACGGATACCGCCCTCGAAAAAGTTATACATCTCCATATCGGTGAGGAGCTCAATTGGAGAGTTTAAAGTTAATAAGGCGGAATTCCAAGACATACCTGAAATCCCTAAGAAATTTAATGGCTCTAGTCGGTTATGAGCAATGGACTTAGCTCTAAATTGCTGGAAAAATCGGCTAAAAGGAAAACATCAAGTTTTAAATAAACCATCATGTAATCAAAAAGTGAAGTACATGAAGTTTCAAGCCAAATTCTCTGAGCTGTGTCATATTCAGCGGGAGTCTCATCTTTCCAAATAGGAGGTAACTGACGAGTGTTTTGCAAAACCTCTAATGAAGTTGCGGCATCATAAGGAAAAATTCCATTTGCAGTTATTATTGTACCCTGAAATTCTGATTCGGTCAAGGGTAAAGATGATAAAGTTTTGACAGCATTATTTAAAGACTCGCTGACAAATTGATAAGAGTCTATAAATTTAACAGTTAATGAGTCAATCCTAGCAAAAAGACCAAGGAATTTCTCGCTGGTTAAAGGAATACAGCTAATATTCCATGAATGATATTTTGAAAGGCCAAATTTCAAAATATGATGCAGATCATAACCCTTTAAATTATGAAATACTACAGGAAGGGTATGTCTAATTTGCCTCGACAGATTACAAGTTGTACAAGCGGCACCAAGATATAGACCGGTAAAATGATCATGGTCCCTAACTGGACTAACTAAAGGCTTATTGCACAAATAACATGATGTGCTGTTTTCAAACATTAATTGTTGTTCATCTGTGATTATCATTTTCTTTTGATAATTTTTATAATAATAAGGTGTTACAATATATTTCCCTATCATTTCAATTTCAGTAAGAAATTGATCGACACAATCAAAACCGGTGAACGACTTATAAATTTTTACGCCCGTAAAATTATTAAAAAAAGCATACCGGCCGAAATAGGCAGATGACGTTGAAAGTAGCGAGTGTCTTTAGGTAAGATAGCCTCAAAGTCGGCGTAAATAACAAACTGAGGACTGACTGTTTTACTCCAATCAGTAAATTCCAAATATTTATTTTTAGGCAATGTGTACAAGGTAGTACCAAGCTGATTTTTATCACAACGACCCTTATGTCTATTAAAAGCGTCATCATTCCTAAAACCGTTTAAACATCTAGGACACCATTGACAACAAATCCTAACAGGAGTGATTGAACTATTCCTACAATTAAGGAATTTATTTAGGTCTGTGATTGCAAGATAATGATAATTATCATTCTTTTCAATTAATAATAAATTGATAGGTATGGCTCCTACTATCTTACTCCAGTATATTATATCAATAAAAGGATGCTTCATAACTGCATCTTCATCAGAAATGTCTATCAAAGCCTTTTCGTTGAAAGTAAGAACATTAATACTATAACCTGGATTTTGTTGTTCAAATTTACTTATATTTGATAGTTTCATCGGCATATCATTAGGATCAAATTTAATATCAGAAAGATTTTAGGAATTAGGGCGATTTCTATATTGCCTATTTATACTGTCATATTTAATAATTGACAAGAAACTATACAAAAAGCAGTAGTGGTCATTATTAACTACATTAATGAGACAGCTTAATTTTTTTTCAAGATTTTGGGGTTTCAATAAAACTACTGCCACTTAACCGACTTATTTCAGCAAATTTAGTCAGAACAAAACTTATGTAATCGATTTTATTGATAGTCCAATTACTAACTTTCTCATTAATTTAAATTATTTTTTCATTTAAACGAGCAATACCTTCGTCAATGAATGTATCGCTCCAAACTCCGGCAGAATTCGAGATTACAAAAGGCTGTAACTCATCATCTTTTATAAATTCCACCTTTAGACAAAATTGAATTTTACATGATTTTAATTTATTTACATAGAAATTTAATTTATTTATTAAAATGTCTGGTACAGAGACCGTTTTTAAATCTAAAGACGAAACGTCCATTTTTAATATAATATGATTATTATTAAAATCACTGGTAACATCTACGACACCAAAACCTATTTGATTAATATTATTATAATTATTATTATTATTACCATTATTTAAAACAATAAAATGATAATTTAAGCCTTTTGCTGCAAATAATGTATTTAATGAAAGAATTTTCGACTATACGATAGTCCTTGTCAATCTCCTGCTTGTCAATGATGAGCACATAGTGAATAATTTTGAGCCTTTAACCCACTTTTTTCTTTCATCATCTGTTGATGCATAACCCATAGGTGTAAGACAGGTAATTTTAGTATCGGAATTGTAATTTAAAATAGTTTCTATCAAAGCCTTGTGAATGAATGTATTATTTCCGCTCTCAATCTTGATATTATTAAATCCCAACACTGCATCTTTAAACAGAGTATGAAACAGGAAATTATTTGGTAATACATCTGCATTAGCATCCAAAACCTTTCTATCTTTATCTACAACCTTGATCTGAACAGTCAATAAAGTATCGTTCAAATCTAAATATTCAGTTTGCGAACCATTAATATAAAACTCGATATCATTTCTACTATCAGTAATTGAATTCATAGGAAAAACTTCCTCAAATGCCCCAAATTCGATTACCGCTTGAGGCGATGGTCTATCAAATATACATAATTCGGATTTACCACAAATCATTTTGCAAATATAGTTCCATGTCCTTTCATTCGTTTGTTTATACGCGATATTTCATGTCCTTTACGTTTTGGAGCTGGGGCTGGGGCTGGAGGCGTATCTCTTTGAAACATACCAGCAACTCCAGGTAGAACCTTCCTTAACTCAGCTAAAGCATTTGTTTTTAGGATGGTAATATTTTCTGTTCATTCATAATCACGTCTTTAGCAGTTTTCATGCCAAAACTACCAATACGTTTAAGAATAGGCAATGCAAATCTCCCTATTGTTTTTAACCAACCTGATCCGTACTGTTTACCAATAAAATATGGTAATTCACCGCCAGATTGGCTATCACTATACATACTAATAATATCAGAATTAGCCATCTACTTTACGAAAATGTAGTGTCAAATGAGTTTTTGAGTCTTATGGGAAGTTTCTAAGTTTTCCACTATCGTCACGAATATTTATTTCTATATTGTTTATATATGAGCTTGAAATTGGTAAATAAATGGGATTATCTATATTTATATTGACAACTTCATCATGTTCATATTTTCCAATCCACACCGATTTCAATAGAGGAACACTAGAATCACCAACAATGATGGGCTAAATAATATTAGTATATATGAACATTTGTTGATGATGTTCAAGTATTCTTGGTTTACGTATACCAGCTGATTTTTCCCGATATTGTTGCTTCTCTAGTACAAGTGTATTTGTCAAAATTTTATCAAATGTAACTTCGCAAATGTCATCATTCAAACTGAAGGTAAATAACAAATCTTTCACAATGTCCAAACTTTTAAATATGTGTGAACAATTGTACTTTAAATATTTAAGTAACACATCAAGTTTATCAATATATAATTCGTCAGCAAAGGTGAATGATTCTTCAACTTCATTATTATACGACACTGATATTTTGATTTCCTCTTTCATTAAACTGTTTGCTTCAAATAGATCAAAGCGTAATAAGTATTCTGTTTCCATAACTTCATTTTTCAACTTATTGCAACCCAATCATTTGGCATCTTCAATAGTTTCGAATATTATTGTAAATGGTTTAAAATCACAACTGATATTTAATCCATCCTTGTAAAACATAGAGCAATGCGGATCTAATATTTGATTCGGAATATGATATGTTTTATCATAATTATTGATAATAAAGATACCACTACATGTTTTCATAGTATTCCTTTTGAAATCAATCTTACATTGACTATAAAATGGGAATGTACTGTACACGAATGTAAAATCTTGCAGTGCGCCATTCAGTCACCATTTAAAAAAATCGGATTCTGGAGATTGACCATGAATTTACTGGCTTGATTATCTGGATGAATTAGTGGGCAACTATTGCTTGGTAATATAGTATAAAAATTTACTTTACTAGGTCCTTTTCTGATATCCATGATGGGTTTTGATAACCATGCCATTTGACATAGTATTGTTTATCCTTACGGACCGTTTTAGTTTTCAATATCTTTTGAATTCTAAATACTTTTGGAGGAGGAATAACTTGTAATTCTTGCTCATAAAATTTTCCTTGTACAATATTATTATCATTATCTTTGATGACATACATTACAGGACTCTGGCTAGTATTTATTTTTGAAATTACAAAGACTTCATCACTCCAATTTGTATCGAAATTTTTAATAAATGGTGATGCACTAATTTTACTAATTCTAACATGGTCACCTACTTTATATTTAGGTTTTGTAATTTTTACAGGTTTGGAAGAATAGATTGTTTTTGAAGTGATATCAATCGGCCTTAATCCATTCAGTTCTCGATGTGATGAATGATTATAACTGGTTATTATTTTTGGTAAAACCAATACCAATTTTTTATTACCTTGATGCACAAATAATTTCTTTAATCTATCTCTCAATGTTCTGTTAAATCTTTCAACATGAGCAGATTTGTATTGAGAATGTACCGAGTAATGGTTTATTTTCAATTTATTGAGGATTTGCTTGACTTTACTGTTGTAGAATTCTTTACCTATAATAATAATAATAATAATAATAATAATAATAATAATAATAATAATAATAATAATAATAATAATAATAGTAATAATAATAATAATAATAATAATAATAATAATAATAATAATAATAATAATAATAATAATAATAATAGTATTAATAATAATAATAATAATAATAATAATAATAATAATAATAATAATAATAATAATAATAATAATAATAATAATAATAATAATAATACCTAAATCCGTTTGGATGTCCATTTTTAAATAAATGATTAACAGCTTTGGATATTTCATCAGCAGATTTTGCCTTGACTGGTATTGCTCGGACAAACCAACTGAATACACCAATACATGTTAAAATATATTTATACCCATTGTTAATTTTCGAATAGGGTATCATGTCCATCAAATCCATTTGCCATAAATCATTTATTCCATATGTTTTATATGCTCTTGTTGGAAATCTTTTCTGCATTGGTTTGTTCAAACTGTACGCAAGCTGATCTGATAACCACTTCTGGGTTTCTTTTTTTGAATTCGGAACTTTTCTTTAATTTTGCAACTCCACCGAAACCGGCTTCGTCTTCTGGGTTCATACAAATCTTCTCCATTACAACAAGAAGATTTAAAATTAAATTTAATGTCGGGTAACGAAGGATTAGCACCCATATATAATTTTTCTCATTTGTTTACGATTTTTATTATTTACTAATGACAACAAAGGTTTCCTATGTTTACTCAATATGCCTTTTGTATTTACTGATTTTAATCTTGCCTTTGACTACTTTAAGTATAAATAATATCGAGTAAATCATCGACAACATAATTAGGGAATGATTGCAAAATATTCATTCTTTTTATACACGGTGCCTTTAACAATGTATTAAAAAACGGGAAAATTGCGATGATTTTTAACAACTTTTACTTTCTTACTGGTTTTACGTTTAGATTTAGGTTTAGAATTTTTTCAAATCAGTTTCACCGAAGGAAACTTTTCAGTAATAAGTTCTTTACATGTTGTATAACTAGTTGTTGGTGGAACTTTTGGCTGTTTGTTCTTTGTATTTGTTAGCCTTGTTTTTGAAAACATGTTTTATCTGTTTTCAACTTTATCTTGAACTTTGTTTTTAAACCATGGCACCTTTTGGGTTGAAAATATCAGTTTTTAATCGTAAATCATCAGGACATTGTTCTGTAAAATCGAGAAATATATACCCATGCGGTATTTTCGTAGCATCTTAAAATGACCTGATAAGAAAATTACGATTATTAGGGTATGCTTGTCGTCCAAGAAAATCAATCACAGTTGCATCTCTAGGGTTTTTGAAAATAACTAAATATTATACATTTAAATTACGTGTTCGATGTGCACCACCTTGATGAAATAGATTTTGTGTTATGAAAATAACTGTTACACCAACATGTCTGCTGATTTTTGTGAATAAATTATTTAAATCTTTTTCTTTATTAGCTTCTTGGTATAAGTCATCGATAATGATGACATCATCTTTCTTTTACCGATTTGACCAGTTTTTATCAAATCCTTTTACTATTTTCATGTTTTTCAACTGACAGAGAAACTTGATTGCGTCAATTCATGTTCTTCATCGGCGCCCTTATGCCAATAAATATTGTTGAATTAATTTGAACTAATTTTATTTTAGTAACTTACAAACAAATAATGTTTTTCCGCTACCACTCGGGCCAACGATTTGGTATACTGCATCATCTCTTAATTCCATTTTTAATTTTAAACTATATAGTTATTGTTTATAAATGAACTCTTTTTTTAATATAACTATATATATCTGAGTTTTATAATTATTTCCATTAAAATGCTTTCAGATATAAATTACAGAGCAAAAGCTGATGTATCGAAAATGATATTTCCAAATGGAAAACAACAACAAAATATCAATAAAATAAACATTACAAGCTTTGTGATACCCAGTGCAAATCCCAATAGTAGACTAGTTTCGAGCTTTTGGCTCTCATTAGTACTATGCAGGAGACACGAAGATTTCTCTTCGCGCCAGGTAAGTATACAATATTGTTGATTCAACTCTATTGCATACTTTCCCCTGTACACTGGAAATCACATCGCTTGCAAAATAGCTTGGTCACAGAAAAAATCTGTAAACTTGTATACATGGCGTATGAAAAATCATAATCACCTCTGCGGACTAAAAAATTAGTCGATACACAGAAACTGTTTACAATTTTTTTGCTGCAGAGCGCTACGCTTAGTTTTTTCAATACATTTAGATAGGTCATATAGAAAAAGGCCAGGATTTTTCAAATTATAGTGAGGAGCTCTCGATGGAACCTGAGAATTTTAATACAAAAAAGGGTCCTCCCTAAAAAAGCCAAGGATTTCTCTGACTATAGTGAGAGGGTCTCTCTGGTCCTGCGATTTTTAATATAAAATCTGATCATCACTAAAAAAGCATGGTAATTTAAGGTCTCAGGATATTTTCAATAGAAAAAGGCGGTCTTCAATAAAAAAAGCCAAGGATTTCTCTGACTATAGTGAGGGGATTTCCTTATTCCTGGGATCTTCAATACAAAAAGGGGGTCTTCAATAAAAAAAGCGTGGTAAATTTTTGAATTACAGTAAATTATGGGCTCATATTTTTGAATTAAAGTAAATTATGGGTCTAAAAATTGAATTAAAGTAAATTAAGGTTCAAATTAGTAAATTATGGTCTTAATTTTTAAATTATAGTAAATTATGGGCTCAGATTTTTGAATTAAAGTAAACTATGGTCTAAAATCTTAAATTAAAATAATCAATGAGCCAAATTATGTAAGGTAAAGTAAATTATGGTGTAATATTTAAAATTAAAGTAAATTAAGGTTCAAATAAATAAATTATGGGTCTAAAAATTGAATTATAGTAAATTATGGTCTAAAAAATTAAATTAAAGTAAATTATGGTCTAAAATTTAAAATTTATGCAAAGTACGGTTCTAAAAAATTAAATTAAGTAATCAATGGTCTAAAATTTAAAATTAAAGTTAAATAAGTAAATTAAAGTAATGTAATAAGTAAATTAAAGTAAGATTTTTAAATTTACTGACAAAAAGTTTGAAAAACCAACAGCTTCTGAGAAATAAAATTTTTTAAGATAAATTTTAATGAAAATTTTTATGAAATATTTTTTTAAAGTAATTTTTAATTTAAATTTTTTTGAAATATTTTTCAATGTTAATTTTAGATGCAAATCTCTGTGAATTAATCAATGACCACATGAAATTATCGGTTAAGTTTGAAAATAATAGTTATATTTGGGTGTTAAGTAAATTATGGTGTAAAATGTTAAATTAAGTAATACAAGGATAAATATGTAAATTAAGGTTCAAATTTTTTAATTAAGTAATGAATTGTCTGTTAATTTTTAAATAAGTAAATTAAAATAATAATTTTTAAATAAAAGTAAATTAATGTAATAAGAAATTAAAGTAATAATTTTTAAATTTATTAACAAAAAGTTTGAGCAACAGGTTCTGAGAAATAAAATTTTTAAATTTAATTTTCAAAGACAAATTTAAATTGAATAAATTTTTAAGTTAATATTTAATGAAAATTTTAATGGAATAATTTTTAATGGAAATTTTAATAAAATAATTTTTAAAGTAAATTTTAAATTGAAATTTTTATGAGGTATTTTTCAATGTTAATTTTAGATGCTAATCTTTGTGAATTAATCATTCACTACACGAAATTATTGGATAAGGATAAGGATAAATATATAAATTAAGAATAATTAAGTAAATTATAGGTTCAAAATTTTAAATTAAAGTTAAATAATTAAATTAAATTAATGTAATAAGTAAATTAAAGTAAAATTTTTAAATTTATTATCAAAAGATTGAATAACCATCAAATTTCTTTTTGAGAAATGAAATTTTTTAATGAAAATCTTTATGAAATAATTTTTAAAGTCAAACTTTAATGGAAATTTAAAAGGATATTTTTTTAAGTTAATCTTTAATGGAATTTTTAATGGATTAATTTTTTAAGTTAATTTTTAATGGAAATTTTTATGAATTAATTTTTTTAGGTTAATTTTTAATCGAATAAACTTTTAAGTTTATTTTTATGAAATATTTTTTTAAGATTTTTTTAAATACAAATTTCAATGAAATATTTTTCAAAGTCAAATGAAAATTTTAATCGAATAATAATAATATTAATAATAATAATGACAGATTTTTTCTGTGACCAAGATATTTTGCAAGCGATGTGATTTCCAGTGTACCGGGGAAAGTATGCAATAGAGTTGAATCAACAATATTGTAAACTCACCTGGCGCGAAGAGAAATCTTCGTGTCTCCTGCATAGTACTGATGAGAGCCAAAAGCTCGAAACTAGTCTACTATTGGGATTTGCACTGGGTATCACAAAGCTTGTACTGTTTATTTTATTTAAGTGAGACATCCGACAAAAATATTTTACACCATTACTTTATAAGTTAAAAATGCTAAAGGTAATCAAATGCACTTGTAAACAGTTTCTGTGTATCGACTAATTTTTTAGTCCGCAGAGGTGATTATGATTTTTCATACGCCATGTATACAAGTTTACAGATTTTTTCTGTGACCAAGCTATTTTGCAAGCGATGTGATTTCCAGTGTACAGGGGAAAGTATGCAATAGAGTTGAATAAACAATATTGTATACTTACCTGGCGCGAAGAGAAATCTTCGTGCCTCTTGCATAGTACTGATGAGAGCCAAAAGCTCGAAACTAGTCTACTATTGGGATTTGCACTGGGTATCACAAAGCTTGTATTGTTTATTTTATTCAAGTGAGACATCCGACATAAATATTTTACACCATTACTTTATAACATATCAATAGAAGTAACAAATATCCTATAATATATTTCAAAACTGATAAATGTAGAATTATGGGGTGTAAGGAAATAATCATAGCTAGTGAATATAATGTTTATGATTTAGAAATACAATCGATAACAGTAAATTCTAGTAATGATATTACATTAGAGGCCAAGGACCAAATGTGAATCAGTTCAGAGTATATTGCGTAATTCAATACAATGTGTTAGTTATTATGCAATATACATTACTATTTAAGAGTGATCACTCTGTGTTAATATCAATAAAACTTTAGATGGAACCAATGGAACCTATAACTGGCGACCACGCCGAAAATGTTCACACAATGACGACTCGAGGAGAAGGGAAAAAGTTTGCAAGAGACGCACTACCGAAACGTGCACAAGAACTCTTGGATATGGAAATTAGAAGATACGACGGCAGATGTACCAATGAAGCTGAAAAATGGATACAGGCAATTGATGATTGGATCGCTAGGAATGATTTGAAGAGGACAGAAGTATTCGATTTTCTCCTTTGCGATGAAGTGGCTACACGGTGGAAAAATTTCAAAACAGAAAAAACAACAGATAAAGCAGCTAAAGAATAGTTTTCCGAAACATTTACAATTAAATTGACTATTATAAACAAGATTAAAGAACTTGCTGCAATTAGACAAGATGAAAATAAGAGATGTGCAACCTTCGAAATCAGGGTATTGAAATTAGTGAGTGAAGTTATTAATTCAGGAATGAGGGTAGAGGAGATTGCCAATGAAATTATAACTGGACGCGTCAGAGACAGAAGATTAAAGGATGCTCTAACAATGAAACCATCGATGACAGCAGAAGAACGAAATCAACTGGCCAAAATTTACGAAAAAGTTGAATCAAAAGAAAAGACGGAAGAAATTATGGTAATAAAGAAGAATAGTTACGCGGATGCAACAAGGAGAAGAAATTCAAAAACGTTTACAAGAGAAACAAATGGAAGTAACACCAATGTATTAAGAAGCCAAGGAAATTACAGAAATGTTTTTGCTGTGGCGAATATGGACACAGAAGATATGAATGTCCACTAAAAGATAAATGTTTGATATGTGGTAAGGGAGGGCATAATTTTCGTGATTCTTATTTATTAAGAAAGAAAGAACAACATAACTATGAGAACAAGAAAATGATAGCTTGTGTGCATGACGAAGAAAACGGAAGAAATTACTCGGATGACACAGAAACAAGAGAATCAATTAATGATTATGCAATTCATGATGTGGAAACTGAAAAAAACACGAGGAACTCTATCGGAATAACAGAACAGAGAGAATGAGGTATGCGACATCTGATGGAAGAGAATGGAGCAAGATGATGATAAATGATGTTGAGATTGAGATGTTGTGGGATTCTGGAGCTTCAATTACAGTGATGAATGAGGAAACATGGAATAAAATTGGCAGTCCACGTTTAAGCAGCAGTGAAATCAAAATATGTGGAGTTTTTCCATGAACTCAAAAACCACAGGGATGTACAGAAGTAAATGTTTATTGACACAATAAGATGAGGACTATCAAAATATTTGTTATTAAAAATATATTTCCAGGTTTTATTGGTGGATAGATACTTTGAAAGCATTTGGAGTGCAGTTGATGGAAATTAACAATATCGAATCTGAGACAAAGATTAGCAATTATACTGATGACGAGAGAAGATAAAAAGCAAAAAAGGAATTGGGAAGAAATGAATTGCCAACAATTAACAAATTATTAGATGAATATTTATGGAAGCCAGATTTGATTTAGGATTCACAAGAATCGTAGAGCACGAAATTAATACATCTGGGAATCCAACAATGCAATTTCCAAGACGACAACCGATGCATCTAGAACAGAAAATTGAAGATATGATAAAAGAGTTAACAAAAGCTGGAGTTATAAGACTGTAAAAGTCCATGGAGCTCTCCATTGGTTATGGTAGGAAAGAAAGACGGCTCAATTAGAATGTGCGTAGGCTATCGAGAGTTGAATAAGATGACAGAAAGAGAATCTTTTCCTATACCCAACATATCCCAATTACTCGATAACCTATCAGGATCTAAATTCCTTTCTTCTTTAGATCTTGGACAAGCATACTATCAGGTCGCATTAGCAGAAGAAGCACAAGAAAAAACGGCTTTTAGTTCCAAAGAAGGTCAATTTTGTTTCAATCGACTTCCATTTGGATTATCAACGGCTCCAGCAACATTTCAGCGATTAATGCACACGATGTTAAAGGGTATATTGTTTAATGGAGCAATTGTTTCTTTAGACGATATTCTGGTATATGGCAAGGACCAGTCTGAACATGATGAGCGATTGCGAGAAGTTTTCAAAAGAATAAAAAAACAGGACTAAGAATAAATCCGGAGAAGTGCGAAATTTACAAAACCAAATTAAAATTCCTTGGTCACACCGTCAGTGAAGATGGAATACAGACAAATTCAGAGAAGATCAAGTCAATTACAGAAGCGACGAAACCACAGTGTGCTAAACAACTTCGATCTTTTCTAGGTTTGACAAATTACTATAGACGATTTGTCAAAGATTATGCTAAAATAGCAGCACCCCTACATGCAGCAGCGTCCAGTTGTGATAAAACAATCGAATAGTCAGAAAATTGTGAAAACAGTTTTAAACAACTTAAAGAAGCCTTAACACAAGCACCAATTCTTGATTTTTCTCGTATAGACCGTAAATTTATTTTGGATACTGATGCCAGTTTTGAAGCTATTGGATCAGTGTTGAGTCAAATAAAAGAAGACGGTTCAGAAATAGTTATCGCATACGGTTCAAGAAATCTGACGGCCCATGAAAAGGGATACTGCGTAACAAGGAAAGAGTTATTGGCATTGCATGAATATGTTTTATATTTTAGACAGTATTTATACGGGAAAGAATTCGTGGCTCGAACAGATCACAAAGCTTTAGTATTTATGAACACGAATAAAAAAGCAATAAGTCCACAATTTCAGACATGGATGACTAATCTATCGGAATACGATTTCCAATTGAAATACCGGAAAGGTGAAGAACATGCAAACGCAGATGGATTATCAAAGATCGAGGGTAGTTTATGTGCACAGTGTCAGACAGCACATGTACAACATAAACAAGAAAGGTCAAGAGTAAGATATATCAATTTGATACAAAAAACACAGACAATGTTAGAAATTATGGAAGAATAGAAGAAAGATAAATTGTTCCAGGAAGTGATGGCAATTCTTAAGAATCAGATAGATTTTCGGAAGGAATTGTTTCTAAATAGTTTTTTATTCAGATATAAAGATCGGTTAAAGATATCGGATGATATGCTTGTATTGGAATCAGACAAAATAGATCTAGTGATAATCCCAAAAAGCTATCAATCTAAACTAGTGATTAAAATACATGAAGATTTATGTCACGTTGTAATTAAGAAACTGTTTCATTATTTGGAAGGGAATTTTTTCTGGCCGAAAATGCAAGAAACCGTTAAAGAGATAGTAAAACGATGTGTCACATGAGCAAGATGGAAAATAGACCAAGGGAGGACAAAGGAAATTTTAATTCCACACGAAAGTTCTGAATTTCTAGAACAGATTGTGATGGATGTTGCTTTCATGGAGAGAACTTCAACCGACAAAAAGTATGTTATCGTTATTATTCGTAAGTTTAACGGCTACAGCAAACCAAGATGAAAAAACAATTGGATTTACAAATATGGTAAACCTCAAAGTTTATTGACAGACAGAGGGCGAAATTTTGAAAGCAAATATTTTAAGGAAAAATTAGAACAACTTGGAATAAAGCAAGAATTCGCCTCGCCCTATCAACATCAGTCGAATGGCTTAGTGGAAAGAGCTATCAGAACAATGAGAGATTTACTTGTGACTACGATGAAAGGGGGCTGTGCTGAAAAACAGTTGCACGAGCTGCTGCCTCGAATTGAATTCAGTATAAATGCAACTTATCAAAGTTCTACAAAATATTCTCCATTTGAGATAGTATATGGACGGAAAATAACGTTACACGCTAATTCTAGACTCAAACATCAAGTACGCGATATTTCGGAAGAAGCACAAAAGAATATGCGCAAAAGATGAGAACATTCGAAAAAGACAAAAGAATTAAACGACATTTTGAAGTGGGGGAGGAGGTACAAGTAAGACGAGAACCACATAAAAGAAACAAAAATGATATTCAATATGATGGTCCATATAAAATTCTTAGATTTGTTTCAGATAATCAAGTTGAATTGCAATATCCAGGTACGACGCGGCACCGACGAATCGAATGGTTAAAGAGATGCCATCAATCTTATGAAGGGGAGAGTAATGATATTACATTAGAGGCCAAGGACCAAATGTGAATCAGTTCAGAGTATATTGCGTAATTCAATACAATGTGTTAGTTATTATGCAATATACATTACTATTTAAGAGTGATCACTCTGTGTTAATATTAATAAATCTTTAGATGGAACCAATTGCTGTAACTATTCTGATATGAGTTTTTCTTGTAATTTAAATAATTTGGCTAAAAAAATACCATGTGTTTACGAACCAGAATTATTTCCAGCTTTGAGATATATAAAATATAACCCTATGTGTGTTAATATATTCGCTAGTGGTAAGATAGTAATTCTTGGAATAAAAATTATTGATTACAAATGTATAGTTGATAAAATCATATCTGAAATTAAATCAATAATTGAAGAAAGAATTTTTAGATTTTTTATTATCACTTAATTAATTATTTAAAATATCGTGATTGCAAAATCTAATTGCCTGTTATTTGTTTAAAACATGATGTTTCTTCATTTATTAACTGTTTTTAAAAATGTACAATATTCAAAGCTCTGCTATAACAGCCATGAAAGAAATTGAACTTTATGGTGAATTTAAATTTTTATTATTACTTGGATTTAACATATTATTTACAGATGAATACCAGGCAATAATACTTGAAAGATGACACTTCTATTATCCACAAATGCATGATATCCTGATAGATCGAGATGATGCAATAATTCCAGATTTAATCTACAACAAAACCAGAATTTGGATATTTGATATTATTAATACCTTTCTCTGGGATGTGAAGATCGAAAAAACTATGAAGGAAATGGAACCAGAATACCCCTGCTTTATTGGATACAGTTGTTGTAATTTCCGCTACCAAAGATATGTTGAATGGTATTTGGTAAAGACTCTTCGGAATTACCATTTCAGTCGAATTGTCTCAAAATAAATCTTTATGTTATTATTTATTGTTTTGTTTTGTCTTTGTAAAAAAATAGTAATAAAACTAGTAATAGTAATAGTAATAATAATAAATATTTATAAGACTATTAATAATAATAAGGCTAATAAAATAGTAATGAGACTAATAAAATAGTAATAAGACTAATAAAATAGTAATAATCAATCATAATTTAAGTTAGAAAGCTAAATGCAGCATAAGTGCAACTTAAATACAATTTAAACAATGTCATAATTTAAACAAAGATAAACAAATTAATCTGATTGGTTAATCGAAATGTTTTGAAGGTATAAAAGGACCGTTCAAACATATTTTGTCATAAGTCGAAATGACGAAGATGTATTTCCTTACAAAATGTATTTTCTTAAAGAAGAAATCAATATAAAATTGATAAAATCAGTCAAACTACACCAAACTCAATTAAAATTTCTAGCTGGAACTCTCTCAATGATAGACATTAAAGCTATAGATGAAGTTTTCAATAAGATGGATTCAAATCTAAAATGCAATCAAAACGCTATTTTCAATGCCCGATATGCAAGATATCTTTGCAGAAATAGGCTTTAAGGAACAGGAAAGCTGGTATCTAACAATTACAATACAACAATTACAATAATGATGTATTTTTTCCTTTTTGGAAAATAAAAACTGCGCGAATGTCACAAATATTTTAATAAATGTAGTAGTTAATAAATGTAGGAAAGCTGGTATCTAACAATTACAATTCAAGGCTATAAAGTCGATCAGAATGATGTGTTTTCTCCTATTTGGAAAATAAAAACTGCGCAAATTTCACAAATATTTTTATAAATGTATTAGTTAAATAAATCTATTTAATCAGACTTTGTTTGTTTTGAAATAAAATAATAATAATAATAATAACAATAATAATAATAATAATAATAATAATAATAATAATAATAATAATAATAATAATAATAATAATAATAATAATAATAATAATAAACTATAAACATAAGTATTTAACCCTTACACTCCTGGGATATTTTGTATCCCAAACATTTTTGAAAAATTATTTATGTCATCTTTATCCCAAATCCAGTGTAATATGTGTTTATGGTATAATGCGAATGTTGTTAAGTTGGTAGTACAGTACTTGTAGTGTATCTACAGGTTCATGCCTGTTCAGTGTCAATTGTAGTGTGATAGAGGTGTGACTATGTAAACATTTTACGTATTATTCCATTAATTCAGTGTTGAAAGGGTTGATGTACATTAATTTTATTTAGAATATTTAATAAACTTTTTGGTTCAACAATTAGAGGAGTTAACCGGTATAAAAGTTAGAGCTATTAATAAACGCATTTAGTAAACACGCTTTTATTAGTAAATCATTTTTAAATAAATATGTTTTAAATATCGAAATTTTATTAAATGGTTTTTAAAATATTTTATTCAACGCTGAAAATTTGTTTGGAAATTATACAATATTTCATTAAATAAATACTTGGAATTATGACATTATCTTTTGAACCTGATTTAAAAAATAAATTAGAAGTTTTAGCAGCTTCTAATTAATTATATCTGTTGGGCTGAAATGAAAAACAGGATAACCTAAAATCAGAGGAAAAACACTAAGAAATAATATAAAGATCATAAATAAATTAGGAAAATAATTTAAAAATTAGGAAAAAATAAACACCATAAATAAATAATAATAAATTAAACAGAGAGAATTAAAACAAAAAATGAAAATGAAAAATCAAGATAAGAAAACCGAGAAAAATAGCAAAATAACATAAAAATTAAATAATTAATAAGAAAATAAATAAAAAATAAAGAAAGAATAAAGAAACAATAGGAAAATTAACGAAAAACAGAGAAATTAAATTAAATTAAATAATTAAAAAGCGCCTCGATTTTGATTGGTCCACACACATTCATAATTAGGTATATATGGGAGACACTGAAATAAAATTTTCAGTGTTAACCCAACAATTCTTAAGGTAAAATTTTTTTGGATGCATTCGCACAGTGTTAACCCAACAATTCTTAAGATATTTCTAGCATTCAAGGATCCAAATCGACAACAGTTAAGGACTAATTCCGAGCTAATTATTTCAACAACAGATCACGCGAGGACTCAAGGATTTGATTTTTTTTGAGAAGCAACATTTTACAGTTAGAGAAAGTAAATTTTTATCTTAGAATTTTCGATTTCATGATTTATTCTAAATTAAATATTTTATAACAATTTTCGGCTTTTCTTTGCTCACTATTATTTTTACGTTAACATAAACTTTTAGTAAACAATTTTTTTTAAACGATCAGTTTGCATATTATTGGGTAAATGTATGAAAGTTAGTTGCGTAGTAAAACATGTGTTAATGAATTTTTATGTATTCCACGACTCTGAGGTTCAGCTGACCACAGCTCGAGGGACACCAGTTGTTCCTCTTGCCAGAAGGTCGGATGATTCTTCAGCATCGTAGTGGCTGGGATCGAGTCATTGTGGGGGTTTCCACACTGATCTGTCGCCACAGGAGATGAAGGACAGAGACTGTAATAGGAAGAGGAAGGTCACTACAACTGAAATGGGTACAATTATAAAATGCTCCAAACCAAAAGGGAAGCGACCTTGATCGCCGCAGTTAAGCAACAACCCCCGGCACTCCCGGCGGAGGTACTATCTCGCTCTCCACCTGCATTCCGAGTAGTGCCTCCCACGAACACTTCTTGGGAAGAGGATGCCCGGGATTTCTTTGACCTCGATGAAATTTTTGCCGGAACTTCACCAAATACTTTGTGACTATTTCTATGTTGTAAATTTTAAATATATTACTTGTTGCTTAATGACGAATTTAACTGATTTTAAATGACCCCGTCAATGTTGAGATTTGTCTGTATGAAATCCTTAGGTAGATGGTGATGGTATCAATTTGAGGATGTAGGGTAAAGATAAACTTGCGATGTCAATTCGTGTTTGGAATGTCGTGGCTCTTTGTTTTATTTGTTTATCAGTAACCTGTCTTTGCAGAAAATGCATAATGGTAGTGGGTTAGTCGATGAGGGAAAAGATATGAGTAGCACTAATACCGTGAACGATAGCAAATGATGTTAGTCCTTCTAACGGCAGTCGGGAGTTGGTTAAGCCGAGTTGGGATGAAGGAGTGGTCCTAAGGCAGGGGCTCACCTGCTTCATCGTAGCTCGCCGACATGGCACAGCACCAACATGATGCGAATCATGGGTGTCATGTTGAAATTGTGATCGTGTGGGCATTTGGTTAAGGTCCCTCGTAAATGCAGCACGGTAACTTTGCGTTGAGGACTATCATCCCCTAGTATGTGGAAATTTCTTGCAGACCCGACCAACGGCCCAACATATCAATCATTATATTATAAATAAATTCACACTTTCAAAATATGTATTTTATTAGACAATATTTAAATAAAGTTAGGAGAATCCAACTATGCAATTTTTCTTGAAAGGATCTTTTAAAATATTCACATACATTCAACATAAGATTTTAATTACAGTATTTTTTTTAAAAATTAATTTAATTATATTTTAATAAACCTATATATTTAATAAAACTTAATGAGACTTTTAATTGTTATTTAAATTTGATTTTAACTATTCTAATAATTAAGTTTTATTTGATAATTCTTTTTACTTTAAAAGAATTGTTTCCTTTACATAATACTTTTTTAATACAATTAATTTATAGAAATCTTTAAAGTATTTTTAAACATCTCACACTAATAATTTAAAAAAAATGGAATAAAAAATTTCATTACATTCATTAGTTTTTAATTTCTCAGACACGTCTCCAAAATATAATACCATAATTTACTAACTAAAAAATTATTACCTTTAATTTTTCAGACCAGCACTTTTTAAAAATATTTTACCTACATTACCACATTTTTTTATACATTAATTTAGTAATTAAACATGTTTTTTAATCAGTCCATAAAATCCTATTCAAACTAAAAATTCTCAGACCATATTTATCTATAGAAAATACTCGAACTAAAATTATGTACAAAAATCAATGAGACCAAAATAGGTTTCAAGTATTTCACATTTCCATAACCACTGACACAACCACTACAGCCTCTCTGCGGATTCTAGGCTTTTATCGAAAAGGAGAAAATAAAGTACAAAAATCCTTAAAATAAAAATTTGATTGGTAAAAACTGTTACGGATCAAACATAATGATACAAAAATATCGAACACAAATAATTGAGACTAATAAATAAACTAAATCAAATACTTTATTAATATATCAATATTGTAAAAATGGATTAGATAAAAATGAAATAACCACAACCAAACGGAAGATCAATATTTTTGAAAATTTTAACGTTTTTCCAACAATTTTCATAATTATGAAGTAAGACTTGCTCGATGACGTATAATCTAAAAATTAAAATATAAATAACATCAAGCACTAAATACATATTGAGGTTTAACCCGGATCCTCGGAATAAAATAGCATTGCTTTCACTTCAATCTTGAGAAATTCTATATTTTAAATTTTTAATATCTTTTAAAAAGTACTTTTGGCTAATAAAGACAATTTTTATGATTTAGTAATTAAAGAATTTTGTAGAAAATTGCTTTCACAAATTTTTTTGAGTACGAGCCGCCACTGAATATTTATGAATTTAACACTGTAATCATAAAAATATAAAAAACTTCTTTAACCCCTTCAGACCTGGTGTGCATAATTACACAAATCAACTTCATTATTTTAATAGAGAAATAGAATCAATATTTTTTAATCACGCTACTAGGTAGATATGAGGCCTTAGCGCCACTCTCACTGTTTAGCAATAAAAGCCCCTCCCCAATTCAAGGTCAAGTCGCGACTATAAATTAAATTTTTTTTATTGATTTAATTGATGCAATCAATGATTAAAAAGCACAAATATAGGTCAAACAATTTAATAAATTTTAACAATTTATTTAAATTTTTTTAATATATTAAATACAGTATAAAAACAGGTCACCACTGGATCATGTAGTTCAAATCAAAATTAAGTAGGTCAAATTCATATTCTATAGTTTTAAATCAACCTCATAAATGAATTTGTTTTCTTCACCTTCCATAGATTTTTCATATTCTAATTCTCTAGAGTCTAGACCATTCCATTTCTTCATCTGGTAATTCCTGTATCATTGCTGTTGGATATAATGAATTTGCATCATAATAATATATAGAATTAGATCCGTTTAATTTTATAAGTCTTTCTCCATATACTTCAGATACTCCACCTCTTACACCCTTTTCAATCATCAACAATTGATCATAAGTATTTTCCTTAAAATACTTTAATTCAACTCCGTACATCTTAAACCTGCTAACCACGAAAGACCAGGAGCTGAACAACAATAACACGGATCAATTTCATAATTCTCCAAGCAAGTGTTCTTAAGCTTTTCAAACACATCTGCTAAAAGAGATACATCCATCTTTAAATAAGACATGGTGTAGTCTTTTATGTTATTACATCCTAATATCCTCCAATATTCTTTCGCATATTCATAATCTTGATTGGATATATCACACTGCTTTAAATGTCAATAAAATTCTTCTTGCTCTGGTAAAGAGGTTTCAGACATTATTTCTTCATTGTCCTCAAAACTATCGAAATGTATTCCTTTCCTTATAGCAATCCCCTCAAAATGATTGTTGTATATTTGACATTCACTTGGGATCAATAGTGATGTCAAATATTCCAATGGCAACGCCATCCTCCTATATGAATCGAGGAATTTAAATTTTCCAAAAGTGAATGAGATGTAATTTTCATCAGTGTTTGCTAAAACATTCTTAGCCTTTGGGGCTAATTTTAAGAATATTAAATGACTATCGTACCCACTTGCGTTGTTGAAATAAATGGGTACGAAGTTAGTTTTAGAAGCTTGAAGATTACATCCTCTATGTGATGCACCTCTAAAATTATTTTTTTTTAGTAAATGATTATGGTCTCTCTAACTTTATGATCTTGAAGGGTTATTCCCTCATCATTACTAATCATTTCTACCCCATCCATAACTTCATCCAGAAAATCTTTCCCACAATAAAAAACGTTCTTGTGTTTCTAAATTCTTGTTGATGTTCTTGTGATGTTATTTGATCTTTATCTATTTCAATGTTTGTTTGTAATAAATATTTCAGTGAATTTTTTATTGAGCTCATCAATCAATTCACAAAACTTAGTTATTGCATCTTCAACATAATATTCAAAATATTCAGACTGTATTAAATCAGGTTAATATTTCAGGTAATAATTACTTTTGAGATATAAACCATAACAAAATCCAAATTGTTCAGAATCGATAAATCTAGTTCTCTCCTCTTCGTTCTCCGAATGAACTTCTAAACGTAAGTTCTCCTAACGGAGTTCCTTCGTCGAATGGACTCGTTCCGAATGTTACTTTTTATTCCATGCTTCAAAGTCTGCATAGCAAACAAATAGGACTTTGTTTTTATAATGATATTCTTTAAAAGATTTATGTGTTTCATGATGAAATATTGTTTTTGCTTCTTTATGTCCTACACATATTTCTTGATGTTTGGATAACGCGTTTTGATTATTGAATGAGCAGAAGCAATTCAGACATGAAAATATACGGTTTGATGTACTATTTCCTAAAAACACAGACACGTCTTTACATAAAACATAATGGTCTTCATGTATTAATAAATTGCATCCCTTTTGATCTAAATGTGATCTATGAATCATTGTGAGTTTCTTGTTTTGATGAGGGCCTGTAACTGTAAGTTTAAAAACATTGAAAAGAATATTAGGGTTTTGATTTGCAAACTTTTTAATCCCATCCAAAGATATTGGGAAAGTTATTCCCCCTAAATTTAACTCTCTTTCAAATTCGAAATACTTACTTACACGGTTTGGATGTTGAGTAGTTGAAAAAGGATGAAGATATGCTTATACACCAAACGAAACATTTATTATCATCGTTTTGAATATTGAGAATTTTGGTTGATTTAAATGGAAGTTTTTTATATGATCCTCCAACAGGTGTTCAATACCGACAGATATTTAACGATATTTGTCTTATTGTTTTAAAATTCCATCCACTTCCCTTAAGTTGTTGTTCATGAATTTGATTGGTGCTGATAAGGTGAGCTGAATTCCTGTTTGATTCCAAGTTTCTGTAGCTCCTGTCTTAGGAAATTCCCTTCGAAATTCCGGCCTCTATCTGTTAAAATACTCTTCGGTTTTCCAAATCGATAGATCCAACTATTAAGTATTGTTTTGAAAATGGTCCCTTCGTCTTGCTTTGTGATTGCAGTTAAAGAAATCAGTTTGCTAAAACGGTCCACCATTACTACCATATATTTTTTTTTGGCGTTTATTTCCACGTAAACCACATCTATAACAATCTGTTTTAGGAATTCAGAGCTATATCTAGGAATAAATGTTTCCTTGGTTCTTGTCTGATCGATCTTTCTCTTAGCGCAGATCTCGCAACATTGTAAACAGAGTTGGATTGTTTCTTGCATTTTCGGCCAATAAAATATCTTTTCCATATAATGAAATAATTTCTTAACTCCAATGTGACATAGTTCTTCATGTAGCGTTGTTGTTAACAGGCCTTCAAATGTTTCTGGGACTAACATTAAGATATTTTTGTTCTTTTCTACTGTTATTAATCCTCCATCAATTTGTGTATTTTTACGTTAAAGTACTTTTTTTTCTATTTCTTATTCTTTTGGAAAATATTTTGGTTTAAGAACTATACTAGATATCATACTAGATTTCATACTAGATTTCATACTAGATTTCTTTAATGAAGTAAAATACCTATAAGAACTAGAACAATTATTATCCTTTTTAAATCTTCTAAGAGCACTTGAAGTTATTCCTATTTTCTCACAAATTTCTTTTTGAGAAAGATGAGGGTTTTTAAACTTTGCATTTTCAAATTCTCCTAATTTTAAAACTTGGTTTGTTCTTTGGGTTGAAAATTTTCAATTTCAAAGCATTTGAAACATGTTCCATTTTTAAATAAAATAAAATAATAAACCCTCCAAGTAGTAGGGTTTTTGCTTCCGAAAGTTAAATGGTCTTGGGTTATACTTGTTTTATTACTTGTTTTGGAATGATTATATTTGGAATGATGTTATACTGTTCGTTCCGGTAGGGTTTCGAATTTTTAGATTAGATAAACTATTGGAATCAGAATCTAGTTGCCGATTAGTAGAATACAAACCACAAACCCCAAACCACCAAACTGTGTCAAATACATGACCTTGAACTACACAACCCTAAAGTACATAGTCTATAGCCTATGCCTAGAAACCACGTGACCTTATGTCTAGACAGCCTTAAAGTACATTTGGCTTTCGGAAGCAAGCCTATGTAATACATGGGGTGGCCTTCGGAAGCAAAAACCTTACTACTCATACCTTACAAGGTTACCAAGGTCAAAACTCCAAAAACTAAAAAGTCTTAGAAATTGTCTACGCATTAAAATTTTTCCACTGGATCCTAATAATCTATGTCGGATGAAAAGGGAGAATGATATCGATTGACTGATATTCAATGTATTATTATATAAATTAAACAAGATATTAAAATTCAAATTTTTAAAAATTTCAAAAATAAAGTTTAGAAAAAATGAAGTATAAATAAAGAGTATCATAAAGCGAATATTTTTCATTACGGAACTATATCTCTAAAATGAATTAATAAAAACATGTATAAACTTTAATGTACCTATTAGTCATATTTTTGTTAATCATGCATTTATACTGCATATTTTTAATTTTCGTGTACTTGTAATGTATAGTCTTTGTTAAATCAATAAAGACCTTCAAATGACCCCTACCATCCCCTTGAGTACCTTGGATCACCACAAACCCTTCGAAATGAGCCGTTGTTTGCAGAAATAAAGTGCCAGAGCTCTTAATAATCAACTTTGATCCAGCCGTGGACTGTATTTTAAGTCGATTTAACTAAACTATAAAGAATGTGTGTGTGTGTGTCATTGACCTACTTGTTTATTAATAAAACTATATAGATTGTGTGTATATTTTTTAAAAAATATAGAATATGAATTTGACTCACTTAATTTTGATTTGACCTACATAATATCCAGCGGTGGCTTGTTTTTAAAGTCGATTTAATATATTAAAAAACTATGAAAAGCCTTTGAGAAAAAACGTTAAAATTAAATAATTTTGATTTGACCTACTAATCTTTTATTTGAACTACTTGATCCAGTGGTGAGCTGTTTTAAAGTCAATTTTACCTACATAAAACTATGAAAAATTATGTGAAAATAGCTTAAAAATCACGAAAAATAATAAAAACATTGAAAATTATTGTTAGCAGCAACGACTTCAACTTCATTTTCGGTTTCCAATAATAAAATCACTTAATAAAATTACCAAAATAAAATAACTTAACTAAAATTTATTCTATTCACAAAACTGCGCTTTTTTTCGTCATATTAAAACAAATGTCTTCGAGGCTTTTCTTTTAATTTTGATGTGGATTTCAATGCTGGTTTAATTTATTAATTATGTAATAATATATATTTTAAGCCAGGAGTGCCCATAAGGTCGATCGCGATCTACCGGTAGATCGCGAAGGATTTTTTAGTAGATCTTCATAAAAAAAATATTTTTTATATAAATTTAGATTTTATATAAAATTTCTGTTTTATGCTTAAATTTTGTGCCAATTTTCATGTTCTGTGTTCCATTTCTATGGTAATACTAAATAACATTTTTTAATTTTGATTTCACCATTTCCAAAATGTTATTTAGTTTAATTTAGTTCAATTTTATGTAAGTATTTAATTTTATTTATTATGTAAGTATTAAAAAAGTAGATCGCATACATATTTTGGATGTGAATGTAGCTCTCCTAGAAAAATTAGTGGGCACCCCTGTTTTAAGCTAACTTTAATTTATTAATTTAAATGTTTATATAAAGATTTATGTAATATGATAAATACAATCTAAATGTTCAATGCAATTTTCCGTTTTAACTTAAACATGAATTCTACCCTTTCAATTATATTTGAACTACATAAAACCTTTAGTGACTAACATAAAAATACTAGGAATTTTAGAAAAAACTTTTTCTTGCCCTGGGGCACTGACTCAGTGGTGTCCAATCCATTTACTTTACTCCTCTAAAAAGTCCCCATTTGTGTTAAAACTCAAATGTACTCTTTAGCAGCTGAGAGTCTCGTTCGCTATCGGAATTAACCAGACAAATCGCTCCACCAACTAATAACGATCTTTTTAATAGCTACACGCATATCTCTTGCATTATCTTGATTAGGAGGATCGGGTTTATTAAGAAGTCGAAGTTCATAAACAATTCCACCAATACCGAATTTAAAATTTGATTTTATTTCATATTGCTGCAGTGGAGAAAATTTAGACAAATTTGAATGACCCAGCTTCTTTCGGTGCGGTCTACAGATAAAAGAAATCAATCAAAAAAGAAAAGTACGAGACACAAAATTGGTTGTCGAGTCAACTTGAATACAATCTCAAGAAACCAATGTTGAAAAGATTTCCAACAAGACCTTACACTTCATTTGGTACTGACCATTTATGACAATTAGATTTAATGGAAATAATTCCATATTCGAGTATTAACTCAGGGTAAAAGTATATTTTGATATGCATTGATCTATTTAGTCGATTAGCAAGAAAAACAAAAAAATCAAAATCTGCTAATAAAATGGCTCAAGCAATCAAGACTTTATTTGCGGTGGACATCCTGATAATTTGCAAACTGATTTGGGTAAGGAATTCTAGAATAGTAAAGTAAAACAAATTCTAAAAGAAAATCATGTAAATAACTGTACTGTACATTGACAGTATAAGGCAGCACATGTCGAACAGTTTATTCGTACACTGAGATAAATGGAAAAAGCATTTTTACATTAACGAAATAAAACACGGATACATGTAACTAATTCATCAGTTAACGTATCAAATACAAATTGAAATGGTCGCTTTAAATATTGAAAGTTTATATTTACTTAGATGATAAAAATAGACGGGCATTTCGAGATAAAAGTCTCATGGAAAGAGTCATTAAAAATCTTTGCCCAATAGTGATAGAATGGCATAAAATCGGCTGCGAAGTTTAGCTAAAAGGCTAGAAAAGCAAGATTTACGAAATGAGTATCAGGATATTTTGAATAGTTACTTGAAAAAAGATTATATAAGTATTGTGAAAGAGAAAATGATGCCTGGAGATTCGGAATGGTTAGAAGAGATAAAGATACTACGAAAGTGCGTATTTTGTTTGATGAAGCAGGCAGGTGTAATGGAGTGGTACTTAACGATATGGTGGAAGTTAGTCCAAAATTACAAAATGAAATTTTTGACATTTTAATACGTTTTCGTAGATTCTCAGTAGCTGTTGTTTGTGACATAGCAGACGTGTATCTTCAAATATGAATTGCTCCTGAGGACAGGATATATCATCGTTTCTTATGGTCAACCGAGGGGAAGCTTATTAAGTATGAGTTTAATCAGTCAGTGTTTGGTCTTAATGCATCTCCATTCCTTGTCTAGCTAGTCGCACAAGAGAATGCCAAGAAATTTGAAGAAGACTATTCACAGGTGACATAATCTATTTGCAAGTCTACGTATATGAACGATACCATGGACTTTGCTGATTCTGAAGAAGAAGAAATGAGACTAAAAGAGGTGCTAGAAAAAGTTTGGAGAAATGCCGGAATGTGGCCTAGAAAATGGCTGTCCAACTCGGAAAGAATTATAGCTACAATTCCAGTTGAAGAACAAGCTAAAACAATAATTATTGAAAAGGAAATGACAATGGCCGTCAAGACCCTAGGTTTGAAATGGTACTCTGAAGACGATGAGTTTAGTTTTCAAGTAGATCTGCCGGATGAAGAATGTTTATCGAAAAGAAAGGTATTGAGCATAGTGGCAAGAATCTTTGATCCTTTGGGACTGCTAAGTCCATTAATAATATTAGGGGAAAAGATTATTCAGATGTTATGGTTGTTAGGACTTGATTGAGACGACAAGCTGCCCCCAAATCTTAATAAAGAAATACACAAATGGATAGAGGATACAAGTAATCTTGGAGAACTGCGAGTTTAGAGATTTTTAAGGATTGAAATGAATAATAAATGGTAATTACATGTATTTTCCGATGCTTCAAGCACAGCATATGGATCAGCTATATATCTCCAGAAAGATACTAATGTGGGACCTAAAAGTGTGTTGATTGCGTCAAAGCACCAGTGTAAATTATAAGTATACCAAGGTTAGAACTAATGGCAGCGTGTACTGGGGTTAAATTAGTAAGACGGGTTTCAGAAGTACTAGGCAAACCAATGAGTGATATGGTTTTGGTCCGATAGCAAACACTTAATATATTGGGTTCGAAATTATTCGAGATTCGGTTCATTCAAGAAATGACAAAATGGCGTTATGTTCAAACGATTGAGAATCCAGTGGACTTGATTACAAGAGGATTATCGGCATCGGATTTGATAAAAAGCATCATGTGGTGGAAGGGACCTAAGTTTCTAGCCAGCGACGGAGTTAAACCAATCAAGTGAAACGAAGGAGTTGCGAAAGGGAATAACAGTGATGGCATGTGTAGAGGGGCAGATACAAATACGAAATACGGATTGTTTCAAAGTAGAAACCTTTTCCTCGTGGCAGAGATTGGTCAGAGTTCAGGCCTGGGTGAATTTTGAACACAAGAACGACACAGTTCAAAAGAAGCACAGGGCAACTGACAACTTAAAAGAACGGAACTCAATGTGGTTTAAGGAGATCAGGCAAAGATTTTCTCTGAAGACCTGGGACGACTTATCAAAAATGAAAGGATAAGTATCAGAAGCAGTCTGGTAAAGTTGGCACGTTTTAGATGAAATGAAAGTGTTACGAAGTAATTGCCGCATAATTCATACAAAGAATTTACCATGGGAGACAAAATATCCAATAATTTTATCTGAAAATAGTTGGGTCACAAGACTAATCATAAAATATTGCCATAAAAGTTTGAGCCATTATGCAGGAACGCTTGATTGTTTTGAACGAAAAATATTGGATTTTGAAGGCCAAATTAATGATCAGACAATGTGAGACAGAATGCGCAATGTGTAAAAAAAGAAGAGCTAAAGGAATGAGTCAAATAATGACATCGTTATCGGCGTTTAGGGTTTCAGAACCATTTAGAGCCTTTGTTCACTCGACAGTAGACTTTGCAGGACCGTTTGAAAATAAGATAGGCAAAGGAGATGTGAGAAATAAAAGGTATATTTGCCTATTCGTATGTTTAAAGTCAATGGCGGTGCATATTGAAATGGCATATGGGTTGGTATTTTGGTATTTTAACGATAAGTACTCGTAAAAGATCGTATATTTCCTCTCTTAATATCAGACTAATAAAATTCCTTAAAATCCCTTAAAATGATTATATTCTACCATATTATTCCAAGCGATTTCTCCGCTAAAATCATCCAAGAAGCATCCTAAATTTTCCCTAAATATTTCCATCTATAAAAATTGTTATTTTATCAATAAATATCATTAAAAGATCATATATTCTCCCTCTTAATGTTAGATCAATAAGATTCCTTAAAATCCCTTTAAATGACTATTTTACCTTTAACTCCTATTATCACAAATATTTCTCTATAAAACATCTAAAATCAATAATCCTAAATAATTTATAAAATCAATTGATAAAACCAATTATAATTAAATTTTTGTTCTAAAGGTAAATCACTACACGAAATTTAAAATAAAATAAATAATACTGTACAAATCCCTTATAACAGACTAGGTGCCATTGAAAGATTAAATTTATCCATTCAATAAAATCTCTATATTTCTTCAAATGGTCATATTTTACCCTAACTGATATTCAACCGATTTAATTTCTAGAAATCTAATTAAAATATATCAATTTAATATATCAATTCTCTTAAAATCCTTAGAGAATGCGAAAATATGAATTTTCTCTAACTGTTACAAACACCAAACATTCTTTCATTGAAATGATTTAGTAGCAAAATTCATGTAGTAAGTCCGCTAAAAGATCAAAATTCACTAAAATCATTATTTCCTACAAATATTTCACCCATTTACCAGAGATGATAATTTCTCATTGGTTGATCATAATTCTTCATCAATTCAGTCAATTATAGCAATTAATACCCTATATAGTTTTCAAACTAAATCACATATTTAGCTGGTTTCAACTTTAGATTTTCAATATTTAAAAGTTCATCAGTGTGTAAATGGAAATATTCTTAGAAAATTATTGAAAAAATCATTTTGTCAAATTCAATATCATCATCAAAATTTAACCTAACACTTGATTATTAAACTAGCTGTCATTAAAAATAATTTTTATTTAAAATTAAATTAAAAAACAAGTCAATAAAAATAAAACTAATTATTAAGAAATTAATTAAATTTATCTTAGAATTTACATTAAAACCTTAAATCTTTAAATATTCTTTCAATCAACATGAAATTCACAAAAATGATAGAAAAAAATACTAAATCTTGCTAACATCAACTATAAAAAAATTAACAATGAATACCTTAAACACCAAATTTGCCTAAATAAAATCATTAAAACAGAAGACCAGGAACCTTATGACCAGTACCCATAAGGGGACAAAACATCCTGTCGGATAAACTCCGAGTATATATATAATAAAACGAATTAACAATAACTCCATCAAATTGAATCAGTCAAATTATCTAGATAATTCTAGATAATTCTTTGCTTTTGTTCAACGATATATAACATATTCTTGACCTAGATGAAATTTTGGCTGGTTTCCCTGATAATGTGGCCTACTGTTCTGTGATATACATAAAATACTGGTTCCAAAGAAATTTCAGCTTAATATTTTTTCCTCAATAGAAGGATGTGGGATATATTCATCTACTATCTAATCACAAGATAAATCGATAAGTAAATTAAAATAGCGTATATTTATTATATCACCGCATGTTTCCCAATGATTACTACGCAGCTTAGTAGTTAAATAATATATGTAAACATAATAAACTTTGAAAATATAGAAAAAATTCGTGAAGAAATGGCTAGTAATTATACTGAAAAGGCAAAAAATAAGAAAAATAAGAAAACGACTTTCTAGAAACAATTGTTGTGCTTGCATTAGAAAGGAAATTAATTACAAATTATCAATTCAGAACTATATGAACATAAAACTTGAAAATATTCAAACAAGAAAAGAGAAACTCGGTTACTTCAAATTTGTAATATTGTAAATCAACCATCATAGTAAAAAGCATCAAGGATTAGTGAATCTGTTTTCACAAAATCACAATAATTGTAGTTTAAAGATTTTGATACACTGAATTAAGTCGAAGAAAAATAATTTATATTAATAATATCAATAATAATGCTTACAGATTTTTGATTATTCATATATTCTTCCACTATTTCTGCCGCAGTAAATTTCCCTTGTCTTCGATAAAGAGCACCAAGATTTTTTAAGGTAGTTGCAATGGTTAGTCTAAATAATCATGGCGTATGAATAATAAAAAAGATCATTAATAAAAATAAAAAATATCACTAATGTTCATTTTTAGTTAATTTTTATGAAGATAAATTCTGTTATTTAAATTTACGGAGGTGTAATTGACGAAGAATAATTTTGAAATTCTTCAAATAAATTTAATTTCGAAGTCTAGTTCCCTACTAGTACCATTCTCTGAACCTTATTGGAAATAATTTTTTCATTGCTGCGAGTGTTTGTTTTCCATTCCTAATACAATTAAAGAAATTTACTTTTCTAGAATAATTCCATTTTTTGAGTTTTATCCTGATCAATTTTTATCCTTCTTAATTATTGAAAATTCTAATAATAACATGTCACGAAATTTGTCCCAAATATATTGTAAGATATTGCATTAAAGGTAAAAATTACAATCAATTTATTTGTATTGTATCTAATACAATTAATAAGTGTTTACGAAAACTTTACCATTTAAAGAGTTGTACCCAGGTGTTCTAACTGACACCCGCGTCAAATATGTTCACAGTGACTTATCTGAATAGATGTGGAAAAATCTGCAATTCTTCAAATATAGGGTTTTTTAACCCTTTTTGATCAACAATTTTCAAGGGTTGAACTATAGTATGTCAAAACCTTCAAGATTTGAAAAGTTTTAGAATTTGTCAATATCAAGATTCTTTTTTTATGGTGGGAAATATTTTTGGTATAGATAGATTCTTGGATGTTCTATTCAATAATCTTGGTTAGACCTTTAAAATTTCAGTCATGGTGGGTAAAATTCTTATAGATAATTATTTTTAATTTAATTATTTTAATTTTTTTCTAATGCATCGTATTAAATAATAAGTAGAGGAATTCCATAGATGAATTCCACATACATTCTAAATTAATGTGTATTTAAATATTATAAGAGTAGGGAAATAATAATGCAAGTACAATGCAATCGATGCATTGTAAATCAATAAGATTTTATAAGAAATTAGGTATAACATGGGTTGTTGAAAGGGACTAAAAAATTGACAATTATATTTTATTTAATGAAATATTTAATATCTTTTCGAATCAGTTTTGTTGAAAATAGCCTCTCCAACACAATGAAATTTAAATTTTTTTAGCAGTTCAAATCTATTAACCGATGGTGTTTATGATTTAATTGTTCTCCAAAAACGCTCAATATGTTGAATATAATGTTGTTATCATCAAAATCGACAAACACTATAAGATAGTTTATTCGATTATGGATATATTTGAAGTCTGATAAACCGTTATACTCACGCCATCTATCAGGCATAATCAAAGTTCCTTCTAACTCATTATTGATTATAAAATCATGGCAAATTTCTTTAGTGCGATTACGTACTAAACAACACCGAATATTTTTAATTCTTCTACAAAAAGCCCCGATTATCCAGTATTTGTCTTCTACAATAATTCTACCTTTGTATCTCGAAGTGAAACCTCTTAATTTACCTAATATATCAGTATGATGCATTCTAAAGTTTTATCGATGAATAATTTTATGGATTATTACATGCATAATATAATCGGACTAAATTTTATTTTCAAATTTAAGTTTAATTCAATTTAACTAAATTTTTATGTTTTCTACTCGTCCCGCGAGTAGGTCGATTTGCTTGGTAATCTGTCACCGCTTGATCGATCTGATAATGGCCTGTGAGGTCAATGTTATGTAGAGACATGGAATCCATAGTCAGGGTTTATCTCTTAGCTTTAGCGGTCATTCGATACTATTGTACTATACTAACTTACGCTCCATCCTAGTGTAATGGGTGGTATAGTACTCTCAAATTTTGATTTAAGGCCTCCTTAGGAAAAATACACCTATGGATTCATATCAGTAGGTTGTAAAATTTATCACTATGATCTAAACGTTGCGTTATCACAGACATGTTGACGGAAAATTATATGTTCTTAATTGGGGATTCATTCCTACTTTAGTTGAGTTTCTCTGGTACATTTTTGTCCATCATTCGGTTANAAATATATTGTAAGATATTGCATTAAAGGTAAAAATTACAATCAATTTATTTGTATTGTATCTAATACAATTAATAAGTGTTTACGAAAACTTTACCATTTAAAGAGTTGTACCCAGGTGTTCTAACTGACACCCGCGTCAAATATGTTCACAGTGACTTATCTGAATAGATGTGGAAAAATCTGCAATTCTTCAAATATAGGGTTTTTTAACCCTTTTTGATCAACAATTTTCAAGGGTTGAACTATAGTATGTCAAAACCTTCAAGATTTGAAAAGTTTTAGAATTTGTCAATATCAAGATTCTTTTTTTATGGTGGGAAATATTTTTGGTATAGATAGATTCTTGGATGTTCTATTCAATAATCTTGGTTAGACCTTTAAAATTTCAGTCATGGTGGGTAAAATTCTTATAGATAATTATTTTTAATTTAATTATTTTAATTTTTTTCTAATGCATCGTATTAAATAATAAGTAGAGGAATTCCATAGATGAATTCCACATACATTCTAAATTAATGTGTATTTAAATATTATAAGAGTAGGGAAATAATAATGCAAGTACAATGCAATCGATGCATTGTAAATCAATAAGATTTTATAAGAAATTAGGTATAACATGGGTTGTTGAAAGGGACTAAAAAATTGACAATTATATTTTATTTAATGAAATATTTAATATCTTTTCGAATCAGTTTTGTTGAAAATAGCCTCTCCAACACAATGAAATTTAAATTTTTTTAGCAGTTCAAATCTATTAACCGATGGTGTTTATGATTTAATTGTTCTCCAAAAACGCTCAATATGTTGAATATAATGTTGTTATCATCAAAATCGACAAACACTATAAGATAGTTTATTCGATTATGGATATATTTGAAGTCTGATAAACCGTTATACTCACGCCATCTATCAGGCATAATCAAAGTTCCTTCTAACTCATTATTGATTATAAAATCATGGCAAATTTCTTTAGTGCGATTACGTACTAAACAACACCGAATATTTTTAATTCTTCTACAAAAAGCCCCGATTATCCAGTATTTGTCTTCTACAATAATTCTACCTTTGTATCTCGAAGTGAAACCTCTTAATTTACCTAATATATCAGTATGATGCATTCTAAAGTTTTATCGATGAATAATTTTATGGATTATTACATGCATAATATAATCGGACTAAATTTTATTTTCAAATTTAAGTTTAATTCAATTTAACTAAATTTTTATGTTTTCTACTCGTCCCGCGAGTAGGTCGATTTGCTTGGTAATCTGTCACCGCTTGATCGATCTGATAATGGCCTGTGAGGTCAATGTTATGTAGAGACATGGAATCCATAGTCAGGGTTTATCTCTTAGCTTTAGCGGTCATTCGATACTATTGTACTATACTAACTTACGCTCCATCCTAGTGTAATGGGTGGTATAGTACTCTCAAATTTTGATTTAAGGCCTCCTTAGGAAAAATACACCTATGGATTCATATCAGTAGGTTGTAAAATTTATCACTATGATCTAAACGTTGCGTTATCACAGACATGTTGACGGAAAATTATATGTTCTTAATTGGGGATTCATTCCTACTTTAGTTGAGTTTCTCTGGTACATTTTTGTCCATCATTCGGTTATTTTACCGTAAATTATACTAGTAAATGACTGGAATGAATTGTTAACTCCAACCTAACCTATTGCACGGTATAACACTTTCCCAATTTGTTTATAAATTTCCTGTAATACTTAGTCTTACTAAACTTCGACATTTCTAAGCATATTGATGTTTCAAAATTTTTAATTGAGTTTATTTGAGAAGGATCAATTTTTAAGCAGTTTCATTTACAATATCTAATAATTTCACTAAAATTACACTTTGAAAGACTAATTTTCAATATGGGTTTCTCGAATATTATAGAGACCAACTTGAAAGCTCTAAATTGTAAATAATAATCCATTGGAATTATTTTTTAGTGATATTGATTCCTAATAATCTTGAGTTTCTAAATTTTTCGGAAACCATACTCAATATTTATGTGCATAGAAAATATCAATATCTTTCTAGTTTTAAATTTAATAGATTTGTAAACATTTATTATCTTAATTATTTATTATCCATTCTTAATTCTAGGGATTTAATCCAAGAAGAATGTGACAAGAAAAAATAGAAGTTGCATTCAGAGACTGTTTACATGTAATTTAAAAAAAACAAATATTACTTATCTATTTTATTAGATTGAAATAATGATTTATCTCCCATATTATTGGTATCTATATTTTCAGGTTTTTCTTTCTTTTCATCCATTTCTTCTGCAATTTTCCATATTGGCATATTACCATCAGTTATTATTCCAAATTGATTTTCATGGGCTCGATTTAATATTTCTTTGTATAAGAGTTCTGCCTTAGCATATTTCCCTTGTTTTAAATATGCTGCTGCCTTGAAAATTTCAAAAGTATAATTATGAAATAGTTTCTTAAATATTTCAAAATATAATTTCAAGAAATCAAAAATTTATTTTACAAAGCTGAGCTCAAATAAATATTATAAAATTTAAACACTAGTTTAAAACTTGCATTAAAATTTAATATCTAGTGATCGGAAAAATAAATAGAATATTTTTTATATCATTAGAAAAATGATGATACATGTCTTAAATTATAAATTCAAAGTCAAATATAATTTATGTTGTAGGAAATGAAATTCAAGAAATTCCACTGTCATTTTAAGGAATCAAGATACTACTGTTAACGCGCTGAATTATATATATTCTTGTTCAATGAGATATTTTATTATTTTTATTAGCAGTTATTGACTTAATGTTATGTTACATGAAATATTTAAAATTTATGTTGAACGAAATAAAAACATACGGAATAGAAAAGCAAAGCGGCCGTAATCAGAAATTTAGCAAAGGTGTATCAACATATGTAAATATTGCTCAACATGAACAGAAGCAGTGGACTCAAAAATCATCTTCTGATAACAGAATATATTCAAGTTATCAAAATAGAAATGAAAGAATTGAAAAACAAATTGATAGTGAAACCCGTGGCTGAATGAGAGGGCAACTTCGGATCGTAGACCACCACAGTTAGTTTCAATGAAACATATCGCGAAAAAGGTTTATAATAGATGTTGCGGTTTACCTGAGCCAGTAGAAGACTGGTTAAGAAACTTTGAAAAGGACATATCCGCGAAACTGCTTACGACGTTAGAGTTAAATTTGGTTTGGTATAAAAATTTAAAATTCGAATATTGACTTAAAATTTGCTTCTTCATTTCTTCACTATAATTTGGAATAATTTTCGAGTATTTGTTAAGAAGATTCAGTAAGTTTTGGTTTCCAAAATTAAAGTTGTTGCTGTTTGCGATTCCTATGTGATCAAATGCAGCCCAGTCTTTCATTTCTTCTTATGGAAATCTGCACTCTAGATGATCACATAGCTTTGTGATAAATTCAAGCTAATCGGTTTCAGGAATTAGTAAGAATGTTAACACAATATTTAGAGATTGGATCATTTGAATTTTCAACTTCACCTATGCAATACTCAATCAAAACATCATAATTTCGAATAAATGGAATCACTGCAAAGTACCGCGAAAGCCACCTTACCTCATTGAGAGGTCTAAAACTCAAAACATCGCATTCCATTACTGCAGCTAAATCTTGAAATTTGCCTTTTTTCACAGATGTTCTACTGAACATTGTATACACCGTTCTTAATAAAGTCTCTAGAGTTTTCATTAAAGATATTCCCCTCCAAGCATCGTCAATTCGGTAAAAGTCAGAATAGTCGAATATGGAAGTCAAAAAAATTCGACACATCGTGAAAAACTAACCTTTTAGAGCCTTTGTTCACTCGGCAGTAGATTTTGCAGGACCGTTTGAAACTAAAGTAGGCAGAGGAAAGGTGAGAAATAAAAGGTACATTTGCTTATTCGTATGTTTAAAGTCACGGGCGGTGCATATTGAAATGGCATATGGGTTGGACACAGACTCATTCATTCGAGCGTTTATGAGGTTTGCAGCGAGGCGAGGGATGCCGAAATTGATGATTTCAGACGATGGCACAAATTTTTGAGGTGCCACTTCTACGGTAAAGAATTTTGTAATCGACAACTATAAAACTCAAAGAGAGTTGTCGAAGCATCAATGCAGTTGGATCTTCAATCCTCCATCAGCACCGCATTTTGGGGGAGTTTTAGAGTCCATGATCAAATCGGCAAAGAGAGCAATGAATGCAATACTGACAAGTGCAGATGTGACCGATGAAGAATTGGTAAATATTTTGACAAGGGCTGAAATGTTGATAAATTCTCGCCCCTTAGTAGTTCAGGCAGTAGACAGTAAGGAAGACGCTGTGCTAACTCCAAATCATTTATTAATTGCCGGTTGGAAAGGAGAAGCTGTGGAAAATATAGAAGTGAAGAAAATTTCATGTACGATGTTTCGATGGAGACGAATTCAGGAGTTAACCGAACACTTTTGGCGACGATGGATAAAAGAATTGGTTCCGTGCTGGCGGCAAAGGGCGAAATGGAATAAGATAGAAGCTGATGTCAAGACAGGGTCAACAGTGTGGGTTTTAGACAAAAAGAATGAGTATGGGAAGTGGCCAATGGGGAGAGTAATCGAAGTGATACCTGGAGAAGACGGAAAGCTACGCGTGATGAGGATAAAATGTGAAGGAAAGGAGGTATTAAGATGCATATCCAAATTATGTTTGATCATAAAAGAAGAAGTTAATGGGGATTTGAGGTTGATACCAAAGTGTCAAGGGGAGGAGGATGATAAATTCGATGCTCGCGTCTGTGTGCGCTTTTTACTTTCTTTGTGTTTTGGTTGTGTGCTCACACGGACGCGTAAAATTGTGAGAGTGGTTTTGAGGTTTGGAGCTTTGATTGGATGGAATTTTTATTTTTGTCTTTTTTGGCTGAATTCGAATTATTGTTAGTTTTTACTGATCGATTTAAGTTTTTGAGTGAGTTTGGATCGAGTGGAATTTTGTTCGAATTTTTTTTTGAAATTCCTGTACTTTGGCCAAATATATGATTTTAAATCAAGTTTTTGAGACTTCTCCAGTGGATTTAATTATCAAATTATCATGCTATTCAACGCAACAGGGGCGTTCACATTTCTCAGAATGGTAAATGTGTGACGTGCAAGGATGTATTTATTGAAAGACTTGAATCTGATAACTCAATGGAAATTGGAAATACTACAAACGAAATTGATGGTTCCTTTTTTATGACTCCAAGAGATCATGATAACTTTAATAGTGTTTTTGGCCAACTAATATCAAATTTATTTGGTGGATTGCTGCCGCAGGATTTTAGATCCGATTCATCAGATTACATGTTTCAACAGATTTCGACAAGTGATTGCACAATAACTCAAAATGTTTCGCCAACATCCTCAGAAAATACAGCACCAAAATCGACATCTCTACCAAAATCCTCATCCCCGAAAGCTATTCGTTCGAGAAGTTCCTCCATCATGTTCATTAAACTGAATTTTTTGCCATTTGCAAATGAAAATTGCGGAACAATTAAAGAAGCATAATTAAATCATTTAGGAAATTTTACTCTTTATATACAACTTTAGCAAGAGTTCATTAAAATCATTGAATATAAAAAATATCTATATAGTTTAAAATTAAAAATGGAATTAAGAAATGATGCAGAATACCAAATCGTTGGCACGAGTGGTAGCGGGAAAACATTGTTTGTTTGTAAATTATTACTATCAAAATTTTTCAAGTAAAAATTTAATAAAATTTATTGGCATAGGGGAGCCGATGATGAAAGTTGAATGACACAAGATCAGTTTTGTAAAATCAAAATGACAATCATAAAAGGGTTCGATAAAAACTGTTCATCTAGATTATGACAAGGTGATGTGATTATTATTGATGATTTGTTCAAGAAGCAAATAAAGAAAAGGATTTTAATAATTTATTTACAAAAATTAGTAGAAATAAAGGTGTCACTGTAATTATATGGTTTGAAAAAATTTGAATGTTTTTGACCCTTTGAAAGTTATTGACCTTCGAGGGTATAACCATTGGATAGACCTCTTCAAGACCTTTCGAATGATACCTATAAAGACCTTTAAAATTTAAATTTGAAATGAGTCATCGATGAGTCATATAGGGGTTATGTGTTATATATACCCTCATTTATGACTCATGTCTTTGTTTAAAGATGAGAAATGGAGCACACTTCCTTCTACTAAGGATGATGATAGGAAATGGAGTGCGATGGAAATAAATGAATTTTATGTTGAAATGCTATGGGATTCAGGAGCTTCAATCAGTGTGATGAGTGTAAAATGTTGGAGATTGATTGGCAGTCCAACATTGATGGAAAGCATAGTACGGTTGAGTGGAGTATTTACAATAGAAGAAGAGAAACCCTCGAAGCGTAAATATCGTAGCAAAATGTTATTATTGTCAGAAAAATTCATCCAGATTTCATCGGAGGGGTAGACACCATGAAAATATTTGGCATGTAGCTTAAAGAAGGCAAAAATATTGATGCCGCATTGGTTACTAAGAGATTTACAGATTCTGATCGGTTAGAGTTTTCGTTATCGACGCTCAAGTTGGACAGGAATTCGAAGTTGGGTACTTTAATATCTAAGTTTAGCAACATTTTTATGGCATCCAGTTTTGACTTAGGTCATACAAAAGTAATAACACATGAAATAACAACTTTGGGTCCTCCGATTTTACAAAATCCCAAAAGACAAACCATGCATTTAGAAAGCAAAATTGAAGAATTAGTACAGAATTTATTAGGAGCTAGAGTTGTGAGAAAATGTCAGAGTCCGTGGAACACACCACTGGTGATAGTTGGAAAACCAGATGGTTCTATAAGAATGTGTCTAGATTTTAGGTTATTAAATTCAGTTACAGAAAAGTTTTCATTTCCAGGCATGCAGTTGTTATTGGATTGTCTCGGTAAGTCAAAAATGTTTTCATCAATTGATTTAGGTCAGGCCTATTATCAGGTAGAGTTGCATGAAAATTCCCAAACCAAGACGGCATTTAGTACAAAAGATGGACAGTTCTGTTTTAACCGGTTACCATTTGGTTTGTCAACAGCCCCTGTCACTTTTCAAAAACTGATGCATCAAATATTAAAAAGATTAATTTTCAAAGGAGAAGTTTTGTATCTTGATGACATATATGCTGGAAACTCATGATAAACGTCTACTTCAAATATTCACATGAATTATAGATCCCGGTTTAAAAGTTAACCCTGAGAAATGCGCGTTCTTTAAAAGTGTATTAAATTTCATTGGTCATACAGTGACTGAAAAGGGAATTCAAACAAATAAAAGAAAGATTTCAGAAATTGAAAATGTAACCGAACCAAAAAGTGTCACAGAATTGAGATCATTCTTAGGTTTAACGAAATATTATCGACAGTTTATCAAGAATTATACAATGATAGCAGCATCTTTGTATGCAACAACGACAGATAATGATAAAATCATTGTTTGGACTGAAGAATGTAGAAAAGTTTTATCAATTTAAAGAAACATTTGTGTGAAGCACCAATATTAGAATTTCCAAGGGCAGATCGACTATTTATCCTTGATACGGATGCTAGTTTTGGAGTCATAGGCGCAGTTTTATCTCAGATTAAGGAAAACGGTACTGAAGGAGTGATAGCATATATGGGTTCAAGACATTTGACAACACATGAAATGGGATATTTTGTTACCAGAAAAGAGTTGTTTAAACACCACTATTTTATTGTACATTTCAGACAATATATTTATATGGAAGAAGATTTGTAGTCAGAACAGATCACAATGCATTGGTGTTTATGAATACGACAAAGAAACCAATAAACCCACAGTTTCAGACATGGATGGCAAATCTATCTGAATACGATTTTGAGTTACAATATAGGAAGGGAGAAGAACATAGAAATGCAGATGGTATGTCTCGTTTAAATAATACAATATGCGCTTATTGTCAGGTGAAACACAAGGACACCAAAGAAACAAAGTGTAGAAGTCGGTACATAAATAGTCTACAAGGAAGTTCAAACATTATGGAAATTATTAAACAGAAGCAAAACGAAGACAAAATTATTTCAGAAATTATATCACATTTTATTGGAAATGAGGTTCATATATCTTATGAAACAATCATTAGAGGTATTTTCAAGTATTTAAAAATATTACCATGTTGATATACTTTTTGCAATGCAATTTACACTATCCCGAAACCCAGTTGTGATGAACAATAGAAACCAGAAATTCCATGTAATACTTAGAAACAAAGAATTTACTTAAAATATGCGTAGAACTTTAAAATTTTTAATTTTTAATTCCATTAAATTTATTATTGGTCTCGGTGATGACTTGTAGATCATTTCTTATGTAAAATAAGATTAAAGAATTTGTGAAAAAATACTTAACTAAATTATTTTTGGTTTTCGCGACATTCGGATCATCTTCTCCATTTTTAGAAAGATATATTTCCAAGGCTCTTTGGTAATATATTTCGACCTATATTTACTTTTGATAATTATGAAATTAAAAATCAACACTTCTTCAAATTTTCCTTGATTTTGACATAACAGTGCTAGATTATTTAATTGTTTTGCGACATCAGGATGATCTGATCCTAATCTCTACAAATATTGAATTAATAATGTTATAAAGAGAATAGTTTCACTTCTTCTTTAATTAAAAGAGCTTCTTTGCATAAAGGTTCAGCGTCTTTATAACGACCTTTTTTTCCATAAAGAACAGCTAAATTATTTAAAGTAGCAGCAACCTATTTAAGATAAAAAATGTTACAAAACAAAAATAAAATACAGCAGGATCTTTCGGGCCTAATACTTTCTTTCTTATATTCAATGCGTCCATTAGTAATTTTGAAGCTTCTTTGAAATTGCCTTGATCACTGAGAAAAATACCAATTCTTAAACAGTTAAAAATGTGATAAAATTATTAAATACTAAATTTACAGTCATTAATAAATGTAAATTAAATAAGCAAACTACAGTTAATAATTTATCAATCATTCATTAAATATCAACATCGTAGTAAGATATAGGTTACTTAAAATTTTTAAGATTAATTAATACTAACTCGAAGACGTCAGACAAACAAGATATATTTCAAGGAAAGTATCTTCATAACCAGTCTGCCTTCATAATCTATGGCATAGATTCTATGCTATATACGGAAATATTAATGACGTAATCGTTATTTACATCATATTTCATATTCGGAAGGTTTTGAAAATTTCATGAAATCATAAGGCAATTCCAATATCAAAATCTTTAAAATCATTAAAATTGTTTAGAAAAAAATCTCAAACCACAGTAGGTTTAGAGTCTGATCCAATTTATAAGTTTTTATGTAATGGGTACAATGCATACACAATGGATAGACATCCCTTCATCTCCGCACACGGGTCCAAGAACATAGACGATTGAAGACGTGAGTCATATTATTGAGCATAGTAAAGCATAGACAAAGACCATGAATCATACCAAAAGCATGATGCGTCATTCTGAAATTTGACTCACACTCACTATGATGAGTCCTCGTTTTAGGGATGAGTTTTCCTACTTTACTATTGAGATTATTAAAATTATCAAATTTCTTCGATAAATTGAGTCGAAATACAAGTTAAGTTTTTAAATCTTATCAATCGACTTCTTAATTTTCTAATTTTACTTATTTCTTATTTATATAATTTTTTTTCCTACAGTCATGTGCATAAGTATAGTAGCATATAAAATAAAATGTCAACTCATATGTTTAAAAACCTGGTGTTTCATAAATGAAACCATTATTTTTACACGTTGGTTAAAAAATGTCAAGATATTTTATACTTAACTGTATGTAGTATCACACTTTTAATATAAATATTTAAAAGAATGCTTGTTTTATTGTAACAAAAGTATAGCCACACCTATTTTATCGTATTAACAGCATACCGAATCGAATTTTGGAGGTCATCCAGCGCAATGGGCACGTTACTTCTTATAAAAGCAACTATTTTATTACTTGTAAATTTATTCAGTTAAAATGCATGTATGATAATTGGTGCGACTATACTTTTGCAACACGCTAAAATAGGGGTTTGTTATTAAAAATCCGTTAGGGTAGCTAAAGTGATAAGAAAATCTAAACACTAGCGACATCCACTTATTAAAGTGGGACGTATCAATGTTTTAAAACTTACTGTTTGTGGCCTTTTAATTCAACATTATGGACAACAAAATAGTTTTTATCTATTTACTCTGTTTTATCTATTTACTCTGAAATAGAAATAAGAAAGGAGGGAAGGAAATTATAAATAAAAAATGAAAATAATATCACAAATAGTAATACAGCTGGTCATCTTTTTGAAAATTCAATTTTATTTTCTTAATCGATCAAGATATTTAAAAATATTTCTGTTTAAAACTTCTTAGAAATTTTTACAACTTATTTTTCAAAAGTTTGTCCAGTGTGTTTGATCCAGTGGCAGGTTTGCCGAGCTGAAAGTAGGTATTTAGGAGCTCCATGCAGCAAGGGGTTCCCCCGGGGGGTCTGCTGCAGGGAGCTCATCTTTTTTTTCAATACATTTAAATAGGGCTATAGAAAAAAGGCCAAGATTTTCAGACTATAGTGGGGGGTCCTCCTGGTTCTGGGACTTTTAATACAAAATCCGATTATCACTAAAAAAGCATGGTAATTTAAGGTCTCAGGTCATTTTCAATACAAAAAGATGGTCTTTATTAAAAAAGCCAAGGATAAGCCAGTATTATTTGGGTGGGTCACCTTTGTCCTGGGATTTTCAATACAAAAAGGGGAGTAGTGTGTTTATATCCCTAACCAAAACAGCCCCCCAACAAAAACATACCTCCAAATCACTTAAGCTATTAGAAAAACAACCTAAAACTTATACTTTTATAGTATTTTAACCCTATATTTTTAAAACAACCATCCTTAATGACTCTAACTGTTTTAATCTTTAAAGCCTCAAACTCAAAAGCTTCAAACTAAAAACATAAAGAGAATAGAAAAGAAAATGATATTATGAAAAAGTTAGAGGGCTATTTTGGTTAGGGATATAAACACACTACTTGAGGATGTCAACTAGCAAGTTAATTTTATGTCTTGAAGAATAAAAAATTTTATGAAAATAGTAAAACTGCTCTGAGAGGACAGTGGTATTTTTTTTTTTTTCACTGTCCTCTCAACAGTTTTTTTTGATCCGGATCATTTTTTTTTTATTTCAACCTCTTTCGTTTATCAAATCTCTTCCAATAAACAAGCTGGCCAGACTCATATATCAGAATCAATTCGATAATACCAGCACACCTTATTATTCGCTTCTCGCTCACGAAGTCGATTTCATCGGCGTTTTAAGTGTGCTGCTCGAAAGTACAAATGAATTCGAAAGCGAATCCGAAAGAGGTCCGAAAACAACCAAGAAATAAATGTGCACATTATAGAATCGATCCGGGGGTGTTCGAAAGACTGGTGGCGATAATTACCGGTTCGCCACCATCACCCGTTTCAATATTTTTTTTTTCATATTTATGTTTAAAAATTAATTAATTAATAAATAAATAAAATAAACAAGATTTATTTCCTAAGATACCCACACTATATATTTTTTTAATATTTATTTTCAAAAATTATTTTCAATATTATTTTCAAATTTTTAATATTATTTTATGTTGAAAAAAAAACTAACCTCAGACGTGATTTGAACCGCTAGCATTTGAACCACAATGCCAGTCTATTCGCACCGCGCTATCGGAGTTCGGATTTTTGTCATTTTTTAAATTTTTAATTAATAAAAAAATAAAATAAAATAAATAAAATAAAATAAAAATAAATAAAATAAAATATAAATCTAAGATACCCACACCATTTTCAATATTATTTTCAAATTTTTAATATTATTTTATGTTAAAAAAAAAACTAACCGTAGTTAGGATTTGAACCGCTATCCATTTGAACCACTGTGCCAGTCTAGCCCACTGCGCTATCGGAGTTCGGATTTTTGTCATTTTTTAAATTTTTATTATAAAAATGAATAATATAAATCTCAAAATTCAAGAAAAAAATAAATTAAATCTTGATTATAATAAAGAATTTACTCATGAAATTAAAAAAAATGATATTTTAAAAATCTCGCCAACTTCAGGATCTATTGCAAACTTAAATCGTAGGGGTAATATAGTTTTTCAATCTCTTCAAACATCAAACCCAATAGATATTTGTAATGCCAAATTATATTATAAAATTGAATTAGAAATTGAAGCAAACAAAGATATAACCCTAGAAAATAATTTCTTTCCAAATTTATTCTCCAACATGAGATTAAAACTAGGATCATCAGAAATTGAAACTGTTTTACATCCAGGAGTATATTCTACAATGTTAAATTTTATTTTGACTGGTTGTGATTATAAAAACGAATATGGTGAATTAACAGGTTGGATTCCTGATGTTAATAAAGGGGATTTAGATAAAGATGGTTTAGATATAAATTATGGTTACCATAAAAGAGTTGAACTTTATAAATCTAAAAAATTTGAAGGTTATTTTGAATTAAAACATTTATTTGGATTCCTTCAAAACTATAATCGTATACTTCATAATGTTTTTATAGAATTCATCTGTAATAGACTAGATGGTGATAAAAGATTGTTCTATGGAGCTGCAGATACAAAAGCTAAATTAAAATTATCAACACTTGAATTGCATATACCTGAATGGACATTAAATCCACATTCTGAAATCAAACTCCTTGAAAGATTAAATTCCATATTGATTAAAGATTAAATTTAATATTGAAAATAATGAAAACATATTCCCATACCTGAATTATATTGAAACATGCCACGACTTCAAAGTTGAACCGCAATTAAGTTTAGAAGATTTCAAAAATTTATATTCTATATTTTGTATAAATGTTTCAGACCAAGATGATCGCCTAGCCATAAATAATGTTGATGTTACACTTCATATAACAAAGGATTCTAATTTTAAAGCTAAAGTATATACATTAATATTAGAAGAAAAGAAAATAGAAATGAAATTATATGGTGGAAAGATTTCAATTATTGAAAATGTTAGGGGAGATTCTTAATATTTTAACATTTTAAAATGTCTTTAAATAAATATTGGAGATGTGAAAGTTGTAATTGTCAAGTTACAAAACATCATAAAGCAAGCCATCTTAAAACTAAAAAACATACGAGAGTTGATATTACAGGAGGCGACCTAATTCCACGAGCTGGAGGCGACTTGCAATCTTCAAAAACAACATCTTCAATATTAAAACCTTTTACTACAGAAAAATATCCAGGTGAAAGACATTTATTTAAACACAATTATACTGGGCCAGGAACAAGATTAGATATTAGATTAGATGAAAATAATAATCCTAAACAAGGAGAAGAACCAATAAATAGAATCGACCAAGCAGCTTTAAAACATGACATTGCATACAACTCAGAAGATCTTAGAGATAGACATGTTGCAGATGTGAATTTAATACATGATTTAAATAATATACAAAATCCATCAACCCAAGAAAAGATTCAAAGAGCTCTAGTTAAATTAGCAATGAAAGGTAAGATTTTTATAGGAGCAGGACTTGGGCACCCCTTCCCTAGGAAAGCAAAAGATGTTGCTAATAAAAAGATTATTGAACAAGCAGAGATTGAAAAACACCTCGAGAATACATCCAAGACTAGTTTATTAACCCCAACAGAATCACAAATAAAATATGCTAATGAATTACACCATGAATTTAGAAAAAATAAAAAATATTTAAAAGTTCAAGTACATGAAAAAGATCAAACATGGTCTGCTGATTTAGTCTTTATGCCAACCAAATCACCAGACCCTGAAAAATATAAAATAATTTTAACTGTAATAGATTTATATATAAGATTTGCTTTTGCAAGATGTTTAGAAAATAAAACAGGATATTCTATTACAGAAGCATTTGAAAATATATTTGAAGAAGATCAAAAGAATTCCAAAATATTTATGGTGTGATAAAGGAACAGAATTTTATAACAAAGTTTTTACAAAGTTTTTAAATGAAAATGATATTAAATTATATTCAACAGAAAACGAAGGAAAAGCAGTCGTGTGAAAGATTAAATAGAACATTTAAAAAATAAAATATGGAAAATATTTTCTGCTATTGGAAAACAAAAAGGAACAATGATTGTTACAAAAGATTGTAAAGAATATAATAATGATGTACATAGTTCTAAAATCAACACCTTTAAATGCTTCCTTGAATCCTGAAACCATTAAAGTGGTAAATATTGAAAATGATGTTATGGAAAAACCAAAGTTTAAAATTGGTAC
>CAUHTR010007698.1:96890-126588 GCA_959609185.1 Schmidtea polychroa
CTGATTTATATTTTTCCTTTGTAAGTCCTATAACTTTGAAAGAGTTTTTAGCATTTTCTGCTAATTGTTTAATAAATAGATGTATGTCATAACCAAAAAGATTATGAAATATAACAGGTACAAATTTAGGAGTATGACAATTAAGATTACAATTTTTATGGCTGCTCCTCGATAATTATTTTCCTTTTTTAAATGATCATGATCGGGGACTTTTATATTTTTCGAAGATTGTAGTTGTCTTTCATGAAACATTCTTTGTTCTTCTTCTTCAATAGTTTCATTATTTGGAGGTTCCTCAAGGAGTTGATCCTCAAAGAGTTGATTCTCAAATGGTTGTTTACACATCCAACAATTTGAAGAATTTTCATATTCTTCCCATTGTTCAATTGAAAAATTTATTTCATATTTTGTTTTTAATACTTTAAATATTTCATGTTCTAGATCATTTATACTTTTAGTAAAATGATTTAAAACATCTTCTGAAGTTCCTTGAAATGTATATTCTCTAGATTCTATGAGTTCAGGATAATTACTTTTAAATAATAATTTATAAGCAGATGGTAATTGTTTAGTTTTTTTAACACTATTAGGTTTGTTTCTTTTTCTTAGAAAGGCTTTCATCCTTGTTGGTTTCATCTTCTGTTTAGAGGCTTTCCATTCATCCATGAGTTTATATTTTTCTATTATTTTTAAATATTGTTTAACCAAATCTTGTTTACGATTTATAGATTCAAAGTCTCCATAAAGCACTCCTACTGTTTGTAGTAAATTTGAAAAGTTTTTAAAATGCATCTTGGGATCTTTAGGCATGTTAATTAAAGCTGGATCATCTTTTTCACAAAATCTTGTATGTTTAATCATAGAGTTTTTAGTTGTTGAATAATGAAGACATCTTTTACATGTTCCTCCTCCACTAGTTGGATTCTCTGGTGATGTAAAAGCTTGAAAGTTTTTTATTAAAACATAATGTTGATTATTTTGTTGTTCCAAGATTAAAAGATATATTTCTCTAGGGTTTTCGGTTCCACTATCAGAAATGTAAATTGGAATAATTTCTCTATTTTTAATATGTTCATAAATATTAATTTTAAGATTATTTAATTTTTCAAATTCTGGAATGTCTTCTAGTTTCATTGGATGTTTGAATCCTTTGGGAAATATTAATTCATTTTCATATTGTTTGTATTTTGAAACTCTTTGGTAGTTTGATTCTTGAAGATGTAAATGTGCAAGTATTGACCAGATGAAACATTTGTTATCATTATTCTGTACATTTATAACATTTTTAGATTTAAAGGGTGTAGGAATATAAGATTTAGGATTGGGTGGTAATCCTCTCCAATAATCAATCACTAAAGTTTGGAAAGAGTTGAATACTAAGTTTGAATCTCCTAATTCATTTTCTACTTCCTCTTGTTTTGCTTCTGCTGCTTTAATTATTTCTTTGATGGTTTTATCAAATCCTTTAGTTGAAAATAAATATTTAAAAGGTATTCCAATTTCAACATCTAAGCGTGTTGTCTTTTCTTCTGCTCCTCGCCAGTATTTTGCTTTGATTATAATTTTATATTTTATAACATTATACCTTGTCGGTTTATAATTTTTTAAAGCTTCAGTGAAAGAATTTTTAATATTTTTTTTATTTTTATTTATATATTCTCCAGGAGTTGCAGGTCCATTAATTTTTAATTGAAATTCATCTATATGATTAAAATTATCCCAGTTATATTTTTCTCTTTCAACATGATCAGGTTCTCCTTCTGAATGACATTCCTCATCGTCAGAATTTTGTTTTTATTTTTACATTCTTTTATATGTTCTAAATAATAGAAATTTAGTTTTGTTGAAAAGTTACAATGAGGACATGTAAATATTTCTCTATTTTTCCCAAAATGTTTATTATATCCAGAATGTAGAAATCTTCCTTTACATTTAGGACAAAGTTTTGAATTTGTATCATTAATTTTTAGAATTTTATAAATAAAATCCAAAGCCCGATAGCGCAGTGTGAATAGACTAGCACAGTGGTTCAAATAGATAGCGGTTCAAATCACATCTGAGGTTAGTTTTTTTTCAACATAAAATAATATTAAAAATTTGAAAATAATATTGAAAATAGTGTGGGTATCTTATATTTATAAAGTACTTGTATATTTTATTTTATTTTATTTTATTTTTTTATTAATTAAAAATTTAAAAAATGACAAAAATCCAAAGTCTAATAGCGTAGTGGGCTAGACTGACACAGTGGTTCAAATGCTAGTGGTTCAAATCACAACTGAGGTTAGTTTTTTTTCAACATAAAATAATATTAAAAATTTGAAAATAATATTGAAAATGGTGTGGGTATCTTAGATTTATATTTTATTTTATTTATTTTATTTTTTTATTAATTAATTAATTTTTAAACATAAATATGAAAAAAAAAATATTGAAACGGGTGTGGTGGCGAACCGGTAATTATCGCCACCAGTCTTTCGAACACCCCCGGATCGATTCTATAATGTGCACATTTATTTCTCAGTTGTTTTCGGACCTCTTTCGGATTCACTTTCGAATTCATTTGTACTTTCGAGCAGCACGCTTAAAACGCCGATGAAATCGTGTTCGAGCGAGAAGCAAATAATAAGGTGTGCTGCTATTATCGAATTGATTCTGATGTATGAGTCTGGCCAGCTTGTATATTGGAAGAGATTTGATAAACGAAAGAGGTTGAATAAAAAAATGATCCGGATCAAAAAAACTGTTGAGAGGACAGTGAAAAAAAAAATACCACTGTCCTCTCAGAGCAGTTTTATTCTTTTTCATTTTTTTTTTATTCTTCAAGACATCAAGATTTCATTTATTTTTTTTAATTAGCCAATTAGCAACTTGCTAGTTGGCATCCTCAAGTAGCCTTCTAACTTTTTCATAATACCATTTTCTTTTCTATTCTCTTTATGTTTTTAGTTTGAAGCTTTTGAGTTTGAGGCTTTAAAGATTAAAACAGTTAGAGTCATTAAGGGTGGTTGTTTTCAAAATATAGGGTTAAAATACTATAAAAGTATAAGTTTTAGGTTGTTTTTCTAATAGCTTAAGTGATTTGGAGGCATGTTTTGTTGGGAGGGCTGTTTTGGTTGGGTATATAACCACACTACTAAGGGGGTCTTCACTAAAAAAGCGTGGTAAATTTTTGAATTAAAGCAGTGCTTCTTAAACTTTTTTCATTCGCGACCCCATTAATGATTGTAAACCTTTTTTGCGACCCCTTATAATTTAAAATAAAGATATATAAATTTTTTGTGAAGATTTATTAATTAAGTAATAATATAAATACATATGACAAAATTGACGTTTCAGAGTTGGTCACTACGGACAAATTTCCATTTGCCTAATGAGTAGGGAAACATACGACAATTATGCAATTTTATGTATTTGAATATTTTATATAAAAATTTCGCGACCCCAATATTTCGCTAGGCGACACCAAATGGGGTCTCGACCCATAGTTTAAGAACCCCTGAATTAAAGCAAATTACAGGTCTAAAAATTGAATTACAGTAAATTATAGGCTCAGATTTTTAAATTATAGTAAATTAAGGTTCTAAAAAATTAAATTAAAGTAAATTAAGGTTCTAAAATTTTAAATTAAAGTTAATTAAGGTTCAAATTTTAATGGAATATTTTTTAAGTTAATTTTCAAAGATTAATATTCAAATATTCTTAAAAATCATTTTGTCAAATTCAATATCATCATCAAAATTTAACCTATCACTCGATTATTAACCTCTGTCATTAAAAATAATTTTTATTTAAAATTAAAAAAACAAGTCAATAAAAATACATCCAATTATCAAGAAATTAATTAAATTTACCTTAGAATTAACATTAAAACTTAAAATTTTTAAATATTCATTCAATCGACATGAAATTCTCGAAAGTGATAGAAATTCATAAAAACGATAAAAATTCACAAAAATGATAGAAATTTACAAAAATAAAAGAAATTTACAAAAATGATAGAAATTCAAAAATGATAGAAATTTACTTGAATATTTACAAAACCATCAATTATCAATGAATGCTTTAAACAACAAATTTGCCTAAACAATCATTCAAATTAAAGCATTAAAACCAAATACCTAGTACCTTTATGATCAGTACCCTTGCGACATGTTGAATGTGAGCAGTACCCTTGTGAGCAATATCCATAAAAACATCATTGTCGGATAAACTCAAAGTATATATAATAAAACCAATTAACTCCATCAAATTTATCATTGAATCAGTCAAATTATCACAAATTTTGATAAAAAATCTTATTGTAAAGTGGTAAGCAATTGTAGGATAAAAATGAAAGATAATTATCTTTTCATAAACTTTGATAAAATTTACAATATTATTCTCAGGTGGTAAGAATCTTCATTAATGTGAGAAAATTATTCATTACTCGATGATAAATTAATAATTCAAATGGTTGAAAATAAGTGGTAGAAATATTCATTAATGGATTATAAGAGGTAAATACTGAGAAGTGGCATAGATAAGATGGAGATATACTAATTGAATTTATTTAAAATTATTTCATAAAAATTATCACTTTAATAAAAATATTTTTAAAAGAAATTAATGTGAGGAGGATATAAGTGATTAATTAATGGAAAGTCAAATATCGAGGGGAATATAAGTGATTAAATAATGGAATATGGGGGAATATAAGTGATGAGGATATATATTTAAAATTATTTCTAATATATTACTAACGAATAAAAATATTTTAATAACCCGTTATTGATAGACATTTATTCTGATAACATGTTTAATCCACATATGACTATTTTATTACATAACAAGCTGTGACTATTTTTTTTATTTTGGTTGTTATTACTTGGTTGTAAGTATCTAATTGTTTGAGAGTTAGTTAGTACTTGGTATCTGGTACCTAGTTGGTTGTTTGTTTTTGGTTGTTAGTACAGTAAACCCTACAACTGCGCGGTAGATACGTTCCACAAAAACAACGCGCAAACCGAAACCGCGCACTGTGAACCCGATTTTATATGTAATTATGGGGTTAGATTCCAGATATTACAAAAATATTAAAAAATATAATAAAAAGTCTTTATTCAACGACTAATATACATATTTACATTTATATAAACATAAAAACTAATAAAAACAGTCTCAATTCATTGCTTTTACATAATTAAAATCAAAAATTTTATTTATACTTACTTTATAACACTCTTTAATTGATGTAATAATTTTTTATTACGGTTATATCTAATGCACACGAATAAGATTTTTTTGAATTTAATACTAATATATTTTTAATTAAATAAACACTTGTATAAATATCTATTAATTAAAACTATGTAATTTGACATCATAATCCTAACCCCATCACTAGAAAAATGAAACTGCCTTTATTATTTTTATATAAAAAATACAGTGCATCGAAATACGATGAATCACTATTTTCACTACCATATGTATTCGTAGTTTTACGGGATTCACCATAAAAAATTAAATTGACATGATTTTTCTTGTTAAAATAGACAAAAACAAAAAAAAACCGCGCAGCTACGAAATTTTTAGCGCGCAGATCGAAATTTTGGTATTAAAGGTTTGGCCGCGTAATTGCGAAACCGCGCAATGAAAAACCGCGCAGTTGGAGGGTTTACTGTACATAGCTAAAAATATTTAGTATCTGGCTGTTGGTAACTGATTGTTGAATTATTATTATTATCATTATTATTATTATTATTATTATTATTATTATTATTATTATTATTATTATTATTATTATTATTATTATTATTATTATTATTATTGTTGTTGTTGTTTCAGCCGATTTTGGCGTGTTTTTTGTATCACGTCTGTGTGCGCGTTATTGTTAGATCGGTTCTCTTGTTAGTGTGCTCACACAGGCGCGAGTAATAGGTATTTTATATTTTGTTTAAGATTGAATTAAAAGATTTTGATTATTTTTGAAAAATTGATTTTTTGGAAGAATAAAATTTGATTTACCAGGAGATTTCGTTGGAAAATATAAATTTTTGCTAAAATGGCTTCAGGTGTTAAATGTGATCCTTTAGGGGAAGAATATCTTAATTACATTGAATTTCAATATACGATCTTTGGATTGAATAAACTGAAGGATAGAATTATTCAAAAAGAATCTACTCTCTATTTGGTTTTGAGATTACGAGGTGGCATGCAAATATTCGTGAAAACTCTCACTGGCAAAACGATTACACTCAAATTTGAATCAAGCGATACTATTGAAAATGTGAAAACAAAAATTCAAGACAAGGAAGGAAATTCCTCACGATCAACAAAGACTAATTTTCGCTGGTAAACAATTAGAAGATGGCCGCACTTTGTCTGACTATAATATTTAATTAGAAACTGGGGAATTAGGTACTCCTTATGAAAAGTTCAGATTACACATGATCGAAACATATGCTAAAGAAGGTTGCTATGCATTATATGACTATCAGGGTACTTTGGCGTTTATTTCATGGAAACCAGAAACAATGAAAATCAATAGTCGTATGATCATGGCTGCTTCAAAATCAAAGATTGCAACCAATATCTATTCAAAGAGTCATATTTCTGCTTCAAGGGATAAATCCATGATTATTTGGGATGACCTTGAAGATGAGGCTGCTATGTCAGATGATGGTCAATTTGTATTGTCTGAGTTAATTGAAATTATTTCTCTTTCTTGTTTTCACTCGAAAAAATTATTATTATTATTATTATTTTTATTATCATTATTATTATAATTATTTTTATTAATATTAATATCATTTATTTTATTATTATTATAATTATTTTTATTAATATTATTATTATTATTTAAAACAATAAAATGATAATTTAAGCCTTTTGCTGCAAATAATGTATATAATGAAAATATTTTCGACTATAAGATAGTCCTTGTCAATCAATTGACAAGGACTATCTTATAGTCGAAATTTTTTTCATTAAATACATTATTTGCAGCAAAAGGCTTAAATTATCATTTTATTGTTTTAAATAATAAATGCTGCTACCAAGAAATCTTCATTTTATACTATTATTATTATATTTATAATTATTAGTACTAATATTATTATTATTATTTTTATTATCATTGAAATTTGCTTCTAAATTTACTTTGAAAATTATTTCATTAAAATTTCTATTAAAAATTGACTTAAAAAACTTTCATTTAAATTTGACTTAAAAAATTGTTTCATTAAAATTTCCATTAAAACAATTTAAATTCTCAAACACCGATTATTATTCTAACTTTTTGTTAATAAATTTAAAAATCTTACTTTAATTTATTTATTTAAAAATTATTACTTTAATTTAATTTTTTAGAACCTTAATTTACTATAATTTAAAAATTTGAACCCTTATTAACTTATTTAGACCATAATTTACTTTAATTTTAAAATTTGGACCATAATTAACTCATTTGAACCCATTGATTACTTTAATTCAAAAATTTAGACCCATAATTTAATGTAATTCAAAAAATTTGAACCTTAATTTACTTATTTGAGTCCATTGATTACTTAAATTAAAATTTACTTTAATTTAAAATTTTAGACCCTTAATTTACTATAATTTAAAATTCAATTTTTAGACCTGTAATTTACTTTAATTCAAAAATTTACCACGCTTTTTTAGTGAAGATCCCCTTTTTGTATTGAAAATTTCAGAACCAAGGTGACCTACCTTAATTGTACTTTGTAAATTCCATGATTTTTAGTGATAATTGAATTTGGTATTGAAAATCCCAGGACCAAGGTTACCCACCTTAATTTACATGGAAATTTCATGGTTTTTTTATCGATAATTGAAATTTGTATTGAAAATCCTAGGACTAAAGTGACCCACCCAAAAAAAAATAAAATTTTTATTTATGAAATCAAACTGGCCATATGACCGAAGGGGAGATAAATTCTCGCCCTTATGTCTTCTGTAGCTTTTATCTATATATTCGGTATATACCAGAGTAGAAACTTCGATATTAAACGTTTTTTTTATTTTATTCAGGATTATTTAATTTTGCAGGATTCTTTCCATCAGTTCTGGACGATCATCTGTTTGTTAGGCTCTCTCTAGAACGGTTGTAAGTGCATTTGGAGTACTTACTTATTATAGTAAATATATATTAGAAGGATAAGGTGTGGCATAGGAACAATTATAATAGTAATAACAACAACATGTAACATATAAACAAATAATATAAAAAATAATATTAACTACTAAAAAGTCATCAAATTAGGCAGAATCCATACAAGGATTCCTACATTTACCCACTTGACAACAAAAAAAGTCATTTATTTCTTGGATTTTTGAGTTTATTTTATTATTGTTAATTGGTTTAAAAGACTATAAAGGAGGTAAACAACAAACATTCATATTTATATGACCTAGAGTGTATAAGGGGTATAGATAATTTTTATAATAATAGCAATATATTGTAAATCATTTATTTTAGTTTTATTTTTTAATTACTTAATTAATATTTTACCAAGCTTAAACATTTCCAGGAAGCGATTTCAGTAATTGCAAATAATAGTTAGTGCCATTATAATAAACCATAGTATGCAAATAGATATGGACATATGCTCTGAATACAGATGGGTAAAATCAATTCCAAGGTATCTATAAAGGTTGGAGTCATCAATTTTTGGAATAAGTTCACCGTGCAGTTTTATTGGAGAGTAGTTTAGTTTATGGTCTATATGAAAGTAACCAGATTTCGAGGGTTTAAATCTAAGATGTGCAAACGAAGCAAGACGAATAGTTTCGAGGAGAACAGGGTTAATGGAGGAGTAGGAGTCAGATACCAACACAATGTCGTCTGCTTATGCAAGAATACCCACATTCATATCATTAAAAAGGAAGGGATGACTGGCTAAGATGTTTTAAGGATGAAATCAATCGAGAGGCAAAAAAGTGTCATGGACAGGGGACAGCCCTGTTTGACTCCTCTCGATATAGGAACAGCGGACGATCTTTCTCTTTCACAATCAAAAATGGTGTTAACATCACTGAACATATTATTTATCAGTTTTATGGAGTTCGAGTGGAGGCCCATTGAGGATAATGTATGCCAAATGAGGTCATGTGGCATTGAGCCAAAGGCATCAGAGATGTCAAGCCATATAATATGAAGATCAGACTTTTTACGGAAGGCCGAGTCTTTAATAAGCTGGAGGATAAGGTTATACTCTGCGCACCCGTCGGAGACGCCATTAACTTTTTGGTTGTTAGATATAAAGTTGCCTTCCTTAATCCATTCACGTAGTCTGTTGTTAAGTAAGGAAGAGAATACTCGGAATGCAGTATTCATGATGGAGATTGGTCTCCAGGAGCTTGCCTCATAGCTTATTTCGTTTTTCCCAGATTTAAGAATAAGTTTTGTTCTGAAGATTTTCCAGCTTGATGGACAGATACCATTGCGTAAGATATTGTTACAGATAGCGAGTAGTAGTTCGAAGTCAGGTGAAATTTTCCTTCAATTTGCAAGAGTGATGAGATCCATGCCTGGATCAGTATTATCAAGCTGCTTAAAGATGTATTTTATTTCATCTATGGTAAATGGGCAGAAGAGTAAGTTTCAGGAAGTGAAGGAATATATTTAATAGATTCAGGATGACTGGTTACTAATTGACCTGCAAAGAGTAAGAAAATTAGCCATAATAGGCTTTTGAAATTAATCTCATTATTTAAAATTCTTGAAATCTCTTCCTTTGGGTTAAGCTTGTATCTATTTCTTTTTATCATTAATAATTCGTTATTATTTTTTTGTTTTTTGTGGATTATATCGGCTGGAGTTTTTAATAAGTATTTATTATTATTAATATTACGATTAATTTTCTCAATTTCCTCAAGGACTGTATCGCAGTCCGTTGCGTCTATATCTAGGTCGATTATAAGACTACTGATAAATGGTCGATATTTTCGCACATCATCAGTAGGTAGTCTGGTATTGTTCAATTTTCTTATGACATGTGAGCTCCCTGCAGTAAAAAGAATTACTGCAGCAGAACCCCCGGGGAGGACCCCTTTGCTGCAGGGAGCTCCTAACTACCTACTGCTGAAGTTTAAAATGTTGCAATATTGGTTGTTTTGAATGACGTATTTTTGGAGGAAATAGACTTTCCGTAAATTGATAAAATTCCATTATTTTGTATAAATTGTTCTAAATAAAGGAGGCGATTTTCGAAAGATGATTGAATATTTATGAGATATTAAAACAATATTTTTTAATGTAATTGAAATTTAATTATTAAATTAATATATTTATAATATATTTATATTAATATATTTATTAATTTAAAAGTCAGAGGCACTACAATAACGTGCTTGAAACCAACCGTATTTAATAAAATTATCATAATAAATGTTAGGTAAATTTTCGAGAATCATGAAAAATCACAGGAAAAACAAAAAATTATTTCTTATATAAAATTAAACAAATGAAATATTCATTTTATCTAAAATGGTTGCATTTTTTAATAATGAGAACACATTTCAATTTTAAATTTCTTATTGGAGTTTTTCCTACTTAATTATTGAAAATACACACATTCCAATAAGATTATTGATTTCTTGAAACTACAAATAAGGGGTGTGTATTTTTACAATGGTTTAGTCGATATATTTCAATCGGATTTAATGGAAAATATATAAAAGTAACACAGGCATTTTGTAGCTAGAGCAATTTACAATAAAATTACTAAAATCCATAACAAAATAATTTATTACTATTTAAGGAGAATTAGGTTTGTTAAATTGTTTTGAACAAGTTTAGAGAAAATCTATCGACATAATCACTTTTTTGTCAAAATCTGTGGTTATTCAGAAATAATGATTATATATTTGAATTTTTGAAGAAGTGGGATATTTGGGGCATATGACAACTCGGGCCCTACACAACTGGGGCCATAAGCAATTGGGCTGTAAACAAGTGTATCATGGTTCCGTTCGTCAGTTTTCATTTTAGAGAAGCATTTGGCAGATATATGATATCTACAATACCAGTAAATCACGCCATTGAGTATTCTTTTATAAACGTACTAATGGCCGCGGTAAGCCACAACTTGCTCTCCTCGTTCACTCAATTAGAACTGCATTTAAAGGAATCTATGAAAAATTAATTTTAAAAAATAATTTCCTAGAATTAACAAAAGTTAAATCTCAACAAAATAGTTTCTATCAAAGTGGCAAAATATAACAGAATTCAGAGAATATTTTATTGAAGTTCTAGTTACCTTTAAAGGCTTTTTCCTTAACAAATGGCTATACTGCGTTTAGTAACGATTTGCTAAATACCTTTATTGTTCAAAATTAACACAGTTTAATAAATAAAGAATATTTATTCAATAAAAATTACTGCAAAAATTTCAGTAAAAACTTTTTTAAATTTTTTTAACACACTATTTTATACAAAACTATAATTATAAATATATGATTTTAAGCTTTAATTTCAATATTTAACTGAAATGTGAGAATAAATTAACGGTATTCTATCATGGTCCCAGATAGTTATTTGTTGTCCATTACACACATACACGGACAATCACTTTTCTATCATCAAAGTGTCTGTGTATGACATTTAAAGTTGATTTGACTTACATAAAACTGAAAAATTTCGTGAAAAAACCTTGAAAATCCTAAAATTTGAGTTGACTTACATATAAAATACTAGTTGACCTACATAAAAATAATAGGATTTTTAGGAAAATAATCCTCAGCAGGGTGGTTGATCCAGCGTTAGCCAATCCATTTCATCTATAAATAAATCCTACCGTTTATTGATAAGTGTAAATTGACAAGAACAAATTTTCAATTCCGATGTAAACATTCCATTTATATATTTAGTAAATTTATTGTAAATTACTTTAGCTCAAAATTATTATGTATTATTTTTCTTTAGCTTTATCATTATCACAATTCATCCGAAATTGCAAATTTTATCGCGAATAAAGAATGGAGAATCATTGCATTTTTTAGAAAGACACTGATTACCAAAGAAATAAAATAAAGAATTTGGTACGCCGGAAAATTATTTTCTAGGAATAATAGAAAGAAAACTAAAATTGAGGGTGGGAGGCTAAAAATTGTAGAAATTGAAAATTTCCTAGTGAACTATTTCAAAAAGCAGCAGTCTAAAAACTTGTTATAAATTACGATAAGCCAAAATAATTTCAGAAAAACCTTCCAAATCCAATAGTTCGTGCTATCGATTATATTTGATAGGTCTAAAGTTGGATGAAAATCAATCAATTTAATTTTTATTAGAAAATGGCGACATTTACCATTACATTTCTGTAACTAAACTCAATAGTCTCTTAAATTGTGTTACAACTTTCGATACTAGAGTTCATATTTTATGGTTCCATCGATAGTAAAACGGTTTGAGAAAAAAAGGATGTGGTTTTGTAATAAAAATCAATTTGATACTTTTTGTTTATACGCTTCCTTTCAATAAAAATTTTATATTTAAGAATTTTACTAAAACCAATACTAAATATATAAATAAATAAAAAGTTTATTAATTAAAAAAAAAGACTTCATAGAAAAGTTGACAATGATATAAAGCAGGGGTGTCTAACCAATGGCAAAGAACGGCATTGAATGTGGCCCAACAAACCTCATATACTTCAAAAATTTCTCAATTTATTGTATAAAACATTCTCTTTATCAATACAACATTGTTATGGGAGTAGTCACTTCTCGATATAATAAATGCACAATTGTGCAATGTTGTCGAAGAAAGTTTTCAATGTGAAATTGTACTTATTCAAATTGACACCGAAGAAAAATGCAGACGTTGTGTGTTGTGGTGATTTTGTGATTAGAAGAAAGACGTTTAACGAAGTGTATAGATTCTATTATTTTAAACCTTTTCCATTTACTTCCTAGCGTTCTCTGAATGTTATATTATAAAGCAAATAGATGAAGTCAAAAAAAAGTCAGAGAAACTAGAAAGTAAATGGAAAAGATTCTTTATAGATTCTTAATAATATTAAAGAATATCTTCAATTAAAAAATAGTGTACCGATATACGAGTGCTAATACATTAAGCATAGTGGCAACATCAGCATTATCGTGTCCGTTATTTCTTTCTAAGTCATCGATAGCCTGCTTACATAGAGGCACAGCAACTTCATATCTTCCTTGGCTTGCATACACTAAAACTAAATTGTATAGTGTTTTTAATTTGGATGGAACCTCGTGGCTTGATGTAGACTGAACCATAGAAATTGATTGACTTTGAATCATTGCTAGAATAAAAGATGAAAATAAATAACAGCTAGATTAGCAAAATTATATTCATCGGATTTTGAAAATTAGAATAACTTTTCAAGTAATAAATTCCAACTAACTAAATATTAAAATTCATATTTATATTTTGGTTTCAACTTAGTTCCTTTTTTTAATTCAATGATTTTCCTATTAATGTTTTACGACTAAAGATCAAAACAATATAAGGTACAGGATATTTTGGCACAGCCTTTATTAAGTGCGTATTAAGTTAATATCACTTGTGAACATGAAAGTAACCTTGTAAACGCATGACAGACAAGTTATTAGGTGTTTTGTGGAAAACGAATTGAGAGAAGACGGAAAAAACATCAGCGACTCCATGTGTTTCATTTCGTTGGTGGAGTCAAGACTATAAATTGTGAAAGAAGAAATGAACGACGAAGAGACGAGGCAGAAGAAGAGATGTACCAGGCGGAAGATGGAAGAAATTGGAGTAAAATAATGTTGAATAATGCCGAAACAGAGATGTTATGGGACTCTGGAGCATCAGTAACAGTCATAAGCAAGAATTTGTGGGAGAAAATAGGCAAACCAGAACTTCAACGTAGTATGATATTATTATGCGGAGTTTTTTCAACTGGAGGTGAAGAAGCAATGGGATACATGACTATACCGGCCACATGGAATCAGAAGACCAAAATAATCACAGTAGTAGTGGTAAAAGAGATCAAACCCGAATTCATAGGGGGCATTGATACAATGAAAGAGTTTGGAGTAAAGTTAGCGAAAATCAATAATATAGAAACGTCATTGATAAACAAAATTTACACTGATGAAGAAAGAATAAATAAAGCACTAGTAGCGATGGCAGGTGAGAATAGTAAAGATATTGAAGGAATGGTCAAGGAATACGGCGGAATTTTTATGGCATCGAAATTCGATCTGGGATTTACAAACTTAGTTCGACATGAGATGCGGATAACAGGAGGCCCAATAATGCAACATCCTCGACGTCAACCAATGCACATGGAGAAAAGGATTGAAGAAATGATAAAAGAGTTAATGAAAACAAATTTTATTCGGTGTTGCAAGAGTCCTTGGAATGCCCCGTTAGTGATAGTAGGGAAGAAAGATGGATTTACAGGATGTGTGTAGATTATCGTGGATTGAATTCCATAACAGAAAAAGTCATTTCCGATGCCTAACACCAAATTCTTACTAGACTGTCTCGCGAATGCAAAAATATTTTCGTCAATCGATTTAGGTCAGGCGTATTATCAAGTGGAGTTGGCTCCAGAAATTCAAGAAATGACTGCATTCAGTACAAGAGAAGGACAATTTTGCTTCAATAGACTACCGTTTGACCTAGCAACAGCCCCTGCGACATTCCAGAGACTGATGCACATAGTGCTAGAAGGAATGCTATTCAAGGTAGTAGTAGTTTATCTAGATGATATCTTGGTATATGGTAAAAGTCAAAAAGACCACAATGAGCTATTAAAGGAAGTAATCAGAAGAATTCAAATGGCAGCACCGAAGATAAATCCAGAAAAATGCAAATTCTATAAAACAGAATTGTGTTTCCTTGGTCACACAGTTAACGAGAAGGGTATCCAGACAAACAGGAAGAAAGTGGAAGAGATCGAGAAAGCAGAAGTACCGAAATGTTCAAAACAATTGAGATCGTTTCTCGGATTAACGAACTACTATAGAAGATTCATCAAAGACTATGCCAAAATCGCCAAACCATTATACGCTGCAACATCTGGATGCGATAAAGATATAAATTGGACTAAAGAATGTAATGAGAGCTTCCAAACTCTGAAGAGACGGTTGTGCGAAGCACCTATCCTTGATTTTCCAAGAGAAAATAGGACTTTTATCTTAGACACAGACGCTAGTTTCAGAGCCATCTGTGCAGTTTTGAGTCAAATTACAGAAGATGGAGAAGAATCGGTCCTAGCTTATGACTCGAGACATATGTCATCACATGAAAAGGGATACTGTGTAACCAGGAAAGAACTGTTCGCCGTACATGAATATGTCATGCATTTTAGAGAATATCTGCACAGAATAAAATTCATAATTCGCACCGACCACAAAGCACTGGTTTTCATTGACACTACAAAAACGCCAATCAGCCCGCAGTTCCAAGCTAAACTGTCGGAATATGATTTTGAAAATATCGGAAAGGTGAAGAACACTCGAATGCAGATGGACTATCAAGATTAAAAAGTATGATTTGCAATTAACAATATTAACAATTATATATTTACTTAAAATAAAAGGCAAACAGCTACACGTATAAAATTTGGATTAACCCTTTCGCGGACGCACTTTTTTAGTTGCTGTTTATTTTATAGAGAATATTTTAAAAAATGTTATAAAATGTTGAAAAGTTTATTTTAGTTTTGCTATTTCAAAATTTCGAATGTGTTATTTCTAAATAAATATTTTTTATTATAAACATTAAAATTAGATTAAATGAAAGTAAATTGCGCGTTCTTAAATTGTTTATATATCACATACGATATATTATCTTGATTATAATAAATCGAAAGACATCGAGAATTACATTGTTTACAAGAATTCGATAAGTATTTTCCTAATTGATGTTCATCCAAACATGATTTAAAAAGAGATTAAGTGGTGCATATGGATAATACTCTTTGGCAGTAATAAACCTCTTTCTTTTTTGTCCTCTTCGTATATTCCAAATATTCTCTTCATCTGTATCGCTGTCAAATAAGTCACAATTATTTCCCACCATATCACTATCAATATCGGAAATTTGTTGGTCATCTTCCGAGCAACCCTCGTCGATATTATTTATTTTGCCTAATAAATTGAAATTTTTTGGGGGTAAAATCAAAATAATTTTTAATAAAAAAAATCAACAAAATTTATTTATAAACTATATAGTAGCTTGAAATGCAGAAAATAAGGAATCTCGTTACTGATTTGTCATGGTAGTTATTACGTCGCCATACAAATTCTTCCACGAGTTGGTATTAAGGCTTCATTTTTTTCTCGCATCCTTTAAAATGATGATTTTAATTCACTCCATGGAAATTTAACTCTTTGTGTATGGATATTTTCATCATTTGGTTCATCATGTTCATGCACTACTGCCAAATGTGAATAAGCTCCAGAATTAATATTTGAGATATTTCCGTAGGATACAAAACCATCTGTTATAATTGTAGAACCAATGGCCACGTGTTCAGATATCAATGGCAATAATTTTTCTGCTTTACGATTAGTCACAAAAGAACAGAAACATTTATCTGAATAACGTTCAACTCTACCAAATAACTATCTTTGAGAAACTGTACGACCACAATTATATTTTCGTTTCGAAATGACAGTTTCATCTAATTCAACTACGCATCCACTGAAATCATCATCTAATCCTCCTAATTATTCCAGAGATAACAAATATCTCGTACCAAATTATACCAATATAGACAAACTATATGATATTTTTATTTGATCACTGATGAATTTTAGACTCCATTTGTGGGACCAAAAATACAAAAGCATAGCTAAATTATTCATAGTCAGATGGCTTTTTCCAAAGAATGAACCTTTTCGCAATAAGGAAGTTGCTTTACATTTTACACAACATCATCGTTGGCCATCGATATGTTCCTTGTATTTAACAAGCGTACAATGCTCTCCACAATTAGTACATAGACGAGTATTTGAGATTAAACGATGACGTGCACACCAAACAATGATTTCTCCACAGTTGATATTTGATTAACAATTGAAAAAAATGAGAATTCTTCATTTGAAATGTCCTCCTTGGAAAGTACTTCTTCAATAACAATAAATTTAACACCAGGTGGTCTACCGCGTCCCGCCATGACTAAAACTTCAATGAATTTGACTTCAATTTAATTAATATATTTTTTATAATATATTGAAAAAATTAATCATTTATTTTACGGCGATAAAAGTCACAATATCCTTTTTGGCGATGAATATACCTACAACTGATAAAGTAAAAACTAAAATATATAAATATTGAATTTTTGTAGATTCATCAACTATTTTTTTCGCTGACTGACTCTTTGTATGTTGTCGTAGACCCCTGGAGGTCGATATAGAAGACCACTTAGGAAATTACTAGATCCAAAATTACACCGTGGACTTATAAAACAATTTCAGGAATGCGCTTTTCGAAGAATATAGTAGTAAATAATATGAATTGTTCAAATGGCCACTCATGGTAGACTAGATATGCAATTAAAGAAATGAGAAAGTTGTGAATATTGAATAATGGGTTGTTTGTTTATTATAGGAAAAGCCAGTAAGTTAAATGGCCATACAGTAACGTTGTATACAAAAAATTCTTAATGAAATTTCAGAAACGGCCATTTGAATCCGCACGGTAGGATTAGTGTTGATTAAACTTTGAATATTTTGATATAAATGTTTTTGAGTACGACGTCAAAGAACAAGGAGTGGTTTACTCAAATTTTAGGCTTATTCGATTTTGACTGCAAGTCTGTTAATAATCGAAATGACTTGTTTTCAAAATTTTAATGATTCATTATTATGGAAAATTTATTCTAAGTCGATTGGTATTAAAAAAATTTGAATATTTTGAAATATTATAAACACTATAAATTTTAACATTGTTTAACAAATTTAAATTAAAAATTCCAAATTAAAATAATAAATATCTATATCGACATTCAAATTTTAAAATATTTTAAAATTCAAATATTAGGTGTTGACTGAAATTACACCAAATTTTTGGAGCCAATTGGTTGCCAAAAGTTTACCAATTTTCCCAGGTTACAATTTTTTTTTCATTTGGCCGAGGAAGTAATTGCTAAGGAAGTAATCTACTAATAATCTAAAAGATTTAAATAATGGAGCAAAGTACAATAAGAATAATTAATAGTTTCTGGTAATGTGTACGTTAGTCATCAATAAAAGTAAAATGATATTTAAAATAAGATAAAAATTCTCACATTCATCTTTATCATAATCTATAAGACATTGTAAATCTCCTTTTTTGTCGTCTGTAATAGTCTCCAAATTTAAATTATTTTCTACGTTTCTTAAATCATTCATATACTCTAAATGTTCTAAATTTGTTCTTAATTGTATATTTTCAGCATCACTTATTTCTAATTTTTGTTGAAGATTATTTATTTCTTCTCGTAACCAGTCATTTTCTTGTCTAAGTCGTTTTGTTTGATATGAATTGTTTACATTTTCGCTTTCTACTAAAGCAATTAAATTAGCGATTAAAATAGTTATCTAAATAAATTATTATTGTCTTTTTAAGTTAATTTAAAAAAAAACCTTTCCTTCGTCAATACCCAATGTAATTTTCTCAACATTATCTTGATAGAAAGCTTTTTTTATACCAAATATATCATTAGCATAGTCAATTTTATTTGAATTTTCCTTTAACATAGTNTTAATTAAATAAATAATTAATTAAGGGAGGGGGCCGGTTGGGCATGAACATCCTATGTGGCATATTCTAGATTAGCAATCGCTCTCTCTTTTTAGATTTAATCTCTGTGAGTGCAGAGAATCCGAATTCGCACAGATATGAGGATCCAAATGGCAGCAGAGATTTGATTGCTTTTAAACTTAAATCAGGATATTGACTTTTTACGAAAATCAAAAAATTCTGGCAAGTCCTTCTCAGCAAGCGCAGCTTTCAAAACTACATCATTTTTCAATTCAATGAGTTTTTCTTCTTCTGCCAAAGACAGAGACACATCATTGTGGCCTATGAATGGATTTATCACCCAACCATATTGTGAAGTATCAAGCGACGGAAAATATTTGGAGAAAGATGAAAAAAGATTTTGCAATGTTTCATAGATTTGGTTCATTATTTTGCTCTGATTTTGAGAAGCATGGACACCTGGCAAAAATTCAATGTTATTTTTTTTGTCTGTCTGATCCAAAGTTGCAGTTTTTCATCGAATGCTTTGAGTAATTGTGGTCATATTTTCTTTCTCACCTTGCAGACATAAATTAAGTAAGTTCAATTTTTCAAATAAATCGTTCAGAAAAATATCTTCCAGCCACCATATATCGCTTTCAAGAAACTCGAACTTACCACCTTCAGTAGAAAAATAGGAAATAATCTCAGTTCGCAAACTGACAACACGAGCAAGCACTTTCCCCTTCGAGAGCCATCGGACTTCTGTATGAAATAGTAAACTTTTGTGATCTGAATCCATTGCCTCACATAAAGACGTAAATATTCTTGTCCGAAGCGGATTTGACTTGATGTAGTTCACTACTTTGATTACTTCATTCATTGTTTGCAGAAGCTGAGTGGGCAGAGCTTTTGAAAGTAAAACTTCTCGATGAATCATACAGTGCACAATTTTTACTTGTGGATTGAGATGCAAAACATAAGCAACAAAGCCTTTGTTCCGTCCTTGCATTGCTGGAGCTCCGTCAGTGCAGACACTAACACAGTTATCCCATTGGAGTCCCTTTGATTGAACTTTTTGATTGACCCGCTCAAAAACATCTTTTCCCGTGGTATTTTTCGTCAGCTCACTACAGAAGAAAAATTGGTTTTTAATTTTTCCTTCTCTGATGAATCGTAGAAACGCAATCAACTGAGCTTTGCTACTGATATCAGTCGATTCGTCAATTTGAAGCGCCCAAAGTTTTTCAAGTTCATCTGTATTTGCTACGAAATGCTCATGAATCTGATTGTCAACGTCCTGCGACATGTGTTGAATTCTTCGAGAAATTGTATCAGCTGACAACGGAATTTGCTTAATTTTTTCGACTGCTTGATGGTCGAACATTAATTCAACGGCAATTTCTAACGCTGGCAAAATAATCTTTTCGGCATCAGAATGTGACTTTTTATTTTTGCATAAAAGTTGAGCAATTTTATAGCTAGAAATTTGGGCTTTTTTAGGGATCGAACAAAATACCTTAATTTGTTTTGACTGCCTTTGTAAATTAGTTCGGAGGTGGTCAAAGTACATTTTTGGTTTATTCTTCATTTCTGGATGTTTTGTTTCCAAATGTCGATGAAGCTTACTTGGTACCATTGATTCATTCGCAAGAGTTTTTGAGAAAATTAAGCAAAAAGGAAGAGAACTATCATTTTCTGATGGAATAAACCCAATTTCAATATAGTCGTCTTGATATTTGCGCTTTGCCAAACTGTTTGATTTCGCATTTGATTTTGGATTTGGATTTTGGATATTTTCATGTCCAGTTTTCTGAGTTCTTGATACAAATTTATCCATAAGGATGCCTTGTATTAAAATAAATTAGTAATGGCTGTTAAGAAAAAAAATATTAAATTACTTGCTTGGAATATCAACAATTTAGATCACTACCAATTAATTAATAACCTTTGTCAAATCGAAGAAATATCTGGAATTTTTATCAGTTACTAATAATAATCGATAATAATAATAATGTTTTTATTAAATAACTTCTATTCACTTACGATACAAACAAAATAATGAGTTTAACAAATTCCCCACTATAAATTTTGAAATTTTTTACGAATGGGTTATTCCAATCATAGTATTAAAATTTCAAAGAAAAATAGCAAGCCTACTATGGAAAATTTAAAACAAATTTGAATTTTCCATAAAAAATTCAATTAAATAACGGTCACTTTTATCAATTATTGTTACTTCTTGACAGGGATAAATAACTACAAAAAAATATTTTAACTTCTTTTTTTTATTATATAACTAAAAAAAATATTTTCGTACTAAATATTTTCGCATTAGCGGCACATTTTAACTTCTTTTACGGCACACTAATATGCCGCGGCACATAGTTTGCGTACCACTGATCTAAAGTCTGATGGAAATTTCATATGAAATAACAAGTCAGAGAAGGAAAAGAATTCGATTTGGTTTTTCTTTGGGGGTAAGAATTTTGTATGGAGTAGTTACTTATCGCGCCAATAGCTTTTGTTAATAAGAATACCTTTTCCTTGAGTGAAGGAGAAATGTATGAGATGGATGCGGGTGTGTTTCGAATAAGTGGTCTTGTCTCCAGTTAATCGGCAATTTTTGCTAAGTTAAAAGGATAATCTGAATCAACAACGAGAATTAAGGTTCGGATATTATGTGGGAGCGCTGTTAAAAGATGGTGGCATAAAGGATCGGTGTTCTTTGAAATAACAGGATGAGCGTTCTCAAGTTCCTGTACCAGTTGAGATAAAAATTATGATGGCAATTTACCAGCGGATGGAGCGGGTTTTAATACATTTTCGATTTCTTAAGTTTTTGTTGGTTAATGTTTTTTTGAATGACTGCATTGATTGACTCGTATGGGTTTCCTGAATCTAGGACATCAAATATTTGGGGACCTTATTCTGACATTTACTCACCAGGTATTGCTTGCATCTAACGGAAGATCTTGCAAAAACGAAGATTAATTCTAATTTTGACACATTGCAAAGGAAAGCTATTGCGAGCTCACAGTCTGCGAGCATAAATGCACCAAAATTATCAAAGGTAGTTAAAGAAGACATTTTATCATCACCTCCAGATATCTTTATGAGGGATGAAAAGGATTATTCTACCTGTTTCGACCAGTCAGAGGGGGGAATGACGTCTACCTCTGATTGACGGTGTTTGTTTTGGTTTTTGTCGCGTCTTTGTGCGGAATTGTTGTCAAATTGATGTGCGCACACAGACGCGAAGAATTGGTACATTTGATTTTTATTTTAAATTGAATTGATTTAGATTTTGCTAGAAGATTTTAGAGTAGTTGTTTTAAAAAGAGATTTTTTCGAGAAAATATAAAAATTTTTTAAAATGGCTTCAGGGGGTAAATGTGATCCTTTAGTGGAAGAATATCTTAATTACATTGAATTTCAACATGCGATCTATGGACTGAACAAACAGAAGGATAGAATTATTCAATTAGAAACTGGGCAATTAGATACTCCTTATGAAAGATTCAGATTACACATGATCGAAACATATACCAAAGAAGGTGGCTATGCATTATATGACTATCAGGGTACTTTGGTGTTTATTTTATGGAAACCAGAAACAATGAAAATCAATAGTCGTATGATTATGGCTTCTTTAAAATCAAAGATTGCAACCAACATCTATCCAAACAATCTTATTTCTGTATCAAGGGATAAATTCATGATTATTTGGGATGAATTTGAAGATGAGGCTGCTATGTAAAATGATGGTCAATTTGTATTGTCTGAGTCCTGGGTCGGAACTTTAGTGTTGTGGGATCTACCCAAATTTATCGTCTTGCCAAACATATATTGGTTATGTGCTGCAACTACAGCGTCTATCCAGATTTGGGAATCGGGAATTCTAATTTTCTCTAAAAAAATGTCATTTAATTGTTCTGTTTCCAACGAAATTCCTGAAGTTTCAGTTTTTAACAGATTATCAAAACATTTTTTCAAAATATATTTTTTTCAAGGTCAAATTTTTTCTTTAAAAACATGAGCCCGCGGGGACAAAGACAATTTTTCCATAGTTCCCGCCAATGGAATTAATTAAACGATGACTTATATTAAAGCCCAATGCAATACCTTTTGAATGAGTTGTTGGGCTGAAACCGAGAACTGAGAGTTTGTTTTAATCGATCGAAAATACCTAACACAAAAACCGCAAAGTTGAAAATGATCAAGCTTTATTATAAAATAAATAAAATAAGTTACATCACACATTAAGAATCAATAAACCCCGTATAATAGAATAAAGAGATAAATAAATTTAACAAAAAAAATTCAACACTTAAAAATTTCGATAGAAACATAATAAAATGTAAAATAGAATTATTTGAAAATTATTTAAAAGATATAAAAATTAAATCGTCAAAATAATAAAATTAGTTAGCATTATGTAAATTGTAAAGTTTATAGAATTAAATGGTTATGTAACTTATTAAATTTAAAGAATAGAAGTGTTTAAATTAATAAAAATTAATATAACTCAAATTATTTAAATTATAAAATTTATAAAATTAAAATTAATAAAAAATTAAATAATTAATTAATTAAATTATGAAATTAAAAATAAATAAATAATTGCACACACTCATGCATGTATGCAAAATTAATTCAAAATTTATCGCACTCTAATTGGATAGAGTGGCAGAGAATGCATGAATGCTCATTCAAAATCAGTATAAATACTGATTACAAATTCATTTGAAGAAGCTAGTTTTTTCACCACTACAGCTGGTCATTTCGGATAGTGTAACCATTACATTGACGGTAAACACTTGCTCTCAGTTTTTCTCGATTTTATGCCATCGTGGATTGGGTTGGGTAATTTTATTTTTTTTTATATGAAATTTTTGTGTAATGTTTTAAGCTAAATAAATTTTATATTCAATTTAGTTCAGTTGTTGAATTGTTTAATTTTCATTTAATTTTTAAGTTTTGGATAATAATTTTTACTGGGTTCAATTGTTATACTTATTGATTATGAATGATAGTACCGTGGAATTGAGATCCAGCATATCATGGTTTGGGGTACCTTCGGGATGCTCAGACTGGTGGGTATGCTGGCTTTTCAATCGCGCAGCTGATTTCGGGCCGAAATGTGGAGGCTTCTCCACGGGTCCATCGCTGGAAGTACTTTGGTCAAACATAGGTTAGGACTAAGAATACAGGCAGATCCCTGCTCAAATTTTTTGAAGGACAATTTAAATATTATGGGAAGTGTGGATTAACTTAGAAATAAGGGCCGATCCCTGCTCAAATCTTTTGAGAGATAGGTTAAATATTCATAAATATCAAGGAAAATACCTAGCAACATTTATTAATAGAAAAATAAGGGCGCATCCCTGCACAAAATTTTGAAAGGAAACAATAGAAAACATCTAGAAATGAGGACCATAGCCGAATGAGATAGAAAAGTAGAAATAGAAAATGATCGATGACGTAAGATTTTTCTATCGGCCGTCTAGAACCCGAAGAGAAAATACAATGGGGAGTAGTTTTAGCAATAGAGCTCACCTGCTCATTGTTTTTTCGTCTTTGTGTACAGTACCAACATGGTCGTCGCCATGGGTACACAAATGGTCTAAAGTACAATAGTCATGGAGGTGCTTAGGAAAGAGTCGAGTGAATACCTATGATTACCCCTAACGTATTTAAAATTTAAAATGACACACTCCTAAGTAACCAACATGATTTTTGGGGGCTCAGCCGGGATTTATATTTACATTTCTTTGATGGGGAAAACCACAACCAAATAATCATAATGAATTCGTAATAATAAAGTTCGAAAATTTATTGTTGCCGAAAAACCATGCTCAAGTAACAATAGATTGCACTCGGAAAATTTCCGACTTTAACAACAAAAACGAAAAATTTGGTAAATATGAAAACTAGAATTTAAAATTTATAAAATTAAGTTAATCCAGAAATAAAATCAATTGGGGTCAAAAGAAATTTAAAATACAAATTATAGTATTAAGAAAATTAAATAGATTGAAATAAAATTTAACTTAACTATAAAAATAGGAATTTAAAATAAAAATTAACTTAGATAAAATCACAAAAAGTAAATTATAAAAGCATCAAAAGCGAAATCAAAATACAAAAATTAAATTCGAAAAGATTTATTTAAAAAAAAAGAACAAATAGGCAAAATATACCGAACTTACCTGCCAACGAAGTAATCCAAAATGAATCAAAATAACAGAAGCTAATAATAATTATAATAATAATTCTAAATTCCCAAAACACTTAGTTAATTAAAATTGAAAATAGACAGATTATATTTAACTTATCTTACAACGAAAATAATCCGAAAATAAAATATGACCAATTTCAGAGATTACCAAAATCTTGATCTCCCTCCGAGGTACATATTGGCGATACTGTGGAGACCATAGAATGGATAGGAAAACTTTTCAACTCCGGTTTCTCGAGTCATTAAATTTCTAAAGGTTTAGAACACGAAGAATTTATAATGTCCATCGAAGTATTGTCGACATCATAACCCTTCATAGGAAATGCACTTATCCAGCATAACTATGTAACTTTCTTTGCCACCTTTCCTTTCTCTGAATTTGCTCACTGGAATGAGATTATCAAGCCCATGTCTGATGGTAAGGACAACTGGTTCTTCTTTCTACTTGACAAACACCGTAGACTTGCTGTACTCATTGACCCGCTTCTTGACGATAGCCTTTCTACCCACCTCTTATTAGCTCAAAATATCCTCGAAACCATTCTTGATCTCCAAAAAATTGTTTGCCCTGTTAAAATTGAACTTCAAAATCCTGAATACCCTCGCTGCTTCATACCTACTGACTCTGCCTTCTATATATGTCACTTTATCGAATGCCTTATTAAACTTAAAAAATTAACTAGTCCTAATGTACCTAATATGATAAATGATATTAAAACTACTATAAATAATTATAATTATTGTAAATTGCCAAATGATGATGTGCGGAAATTCCCACCATTTATCAATTGTCTAATTATTAATCTAAACAACAATCTAATAGAATGCGATGCTGCTTTAAGTGAGATTGAGAGAATTAATGGAAGCATTAATCCTCATAAGTACATCACAAAGAAAGCGTCGGACATTATTCACAAAAATTATAAGGTTAGTAAAGAACTGGTCTTTACCAAGAGACAAAAATACAAATTTACTCCTAAAGAGGAAATTTCCAAAATTTTAAATAATCAAATGAAAACACACACACCAAATATGGATCATATTTTGAAACTCTTCGCTAGCAAAACCTCTGATTGCACCTTTGACCTTAATTATCAGTACCCAACACTCTCTGAATCATTCACCATCACTCCCTTTGACATTGATGACATTAAAAGTATCTTCTGCCAACTTGACAATACTGCCCCTGGTACTGATAAAATCTCTCTAAGCGATTGGAGAAAGATATCCCCTAACTTTGAGCTCAACCTTGCCTTATGTAACAACATCCTTCGTAATTCCAGATCCCCAGTATGCTGGAAATCCTTTCGTACCCGACTCATTCTTAAATCTGGTAAAGCTGAAATAAACTACGAGGCTAACTCCTGGAGACCGATCTCAATTATGAACACTGCCTATAGGATATTCGCCTCACTGATGAATAACCGTCTTCTTGAATGGATCAGTAAAGGAAGTCTCCTAACACCTAACCAAAATTCTCACAAACAAAATTCTCAACTCTTATCTACATCCTTCGCAAAAAATTAACGCCTTTAAAGTCTTCATCCACTCCCGCTTGAACTTTACCTTTAGAAACTGTGTTATAAACCATAACATTCTAGACTCTCCACGCAACATCCTTCGTAACTCTGAAATACAACAATATGGATTTGACCTGCAAATTAAACAGGGTATTAAAAGATCCATCGGAGATAAGATAATGCAACTGAATGACAATTTCTTATATGCAGCTTGCAAGCTTGGAGGACTTGGACTTGTATCATCCATTGACGAATATCTTATCCAAAGCATTGTTCAGCTTATTAGGGCATTAAACTCTAGTGATCTTAACTTTAAAAATCTCATTACTTCCGAACTTATTGAAGCTAGAGGACAGGGAGATCTAAATGTCGCACTGTCTTGGCTGAATGGCCAACTATCTAAAAGCTATCCAACTTTCTCCATCTTCTCGAAATTTAAAAAATCCGCCCGACGTCTGCTTCGCCAATATGGTATATCAACCAAAATAATAATGCTTGAGGACCTTTTACAGCTTGAAATAAAATACAAGAGTCGCATCAATTATTTCTCCCTTGGTAATGTAGATAAAACGTCAGCTGAACTACACTATATTATTGGACTCATCTATTCTGAACGTTGGTGTGCGATGAAATTCCAGGGTTATATGGCAAAAGCAATTAGTGAAAGCTGCATTGCCGACTATTTCTTTAAAAGTGACATCCTTCCTGATGCCCAATTCCTTTTTCTTATTCGCGCACGCAACAACATTCTAAAACTGAATTACTCACCACATCGCCTAAAGACTAATAAGTCAAAACTCTGCCGGCACTGCCATGCTCACCCAGAAACACCTGCACACATCTTCAATCATTGCCAAGCACGTATTAATGCAAGACGTAATAAGCATGACAATGTCTTAGAAACTGTGGCAAATTTTCTTATCTCGATCAACTATGAAGTAGACATAGAGAAAATACCAGAAGGTACTAACTCCACCCTTAAACCTGATCTTCTCCTAAAATCTAAACGTAACAAAGCTATCCATATCTTAGACATTAAGGTTCCTTTTGACTCCAGAGAAAACTATGACAACTCTAGGAAAAATAACTATAATAAATATAAGGAACTAGGCGAGGAAATTGGTAGACTCCATAAATGCCCACACACCTTACATGCCCTCGTAATTGGTACCCTTGGTTCATGGGATAAAAATAATGATTCTATACTTAAAATTATTGGCCTATCCAATAACGAAATAAAGGAGCTTGCCAAAAAAGCTTGTGTAGCTGCAATCAATAGCAGCTACCAAATATATCGTCAACACATATATAAAAATTAACTATACTCATATATATATATATATATATATATATATATATATATATATATATAAGTAGAGAGAAGTGTGCTCATGACTCATCGTTTTTTGTCATTTTTTTGCACTACCCCCCCCCGATGACTCAGCGCAAAACAAAGACATATGACTCATCGATGACTCATCCATAGCAACAGCGGTAACTGGGTCAAGGTTATATGACTCATCCATAGCAACCGTGGTAACCACGGTGAACTAGGTTCAAGGTCATTCTATTTTAGTAACTAGGTCATGATCATTTAGTAACAATGTCATGTCGACGGCATCGATGACTCGTCAAGGTCATTCTATTTTTAGTAACAAGGTCATATGACTCATCATTTTTGGAACAAAGCCAACTGACTCATTATTAAAGTATGTATGACTCATCATTTTTTAAACAAAGACATTATTTAATTTTAAATAAATACATTTAAACAAATATTTAAATAAATACATTTAAACAAATATTTAAATAAATACATTTAAACAAAAATTTAAATAAATACATTTAAAACAAATATTTAAATAAATACATTTAAACAAATATTTAAAACAAAGACATTTAATCAAATATTTAAATACATTTAAAACAAAGACATATAGACAAAGACTCATCGATGACTCATAGTTTAGATAGGGGGTTTCTTTTTTTGCATACTCCCCCCCCCCCCCCCCCACACACCTTGTATGATCATCGTGACTTTTTGAAAAAAGACCAATCATTTATTTTTAAAAGAAAAGACTCATCACACGACTCTAATTTTTAGAAGACTTGTCTTTTTGGTAAACCAAAATTTATTGTATGTCGCTATAGAATAATAAAATAATACAGTAAAGAATAATAATAATAATAATAATAATAATAATAATAATAATAATAATAATAATATTAATAATAATAATAATTAATAATATTAATAATAAATAATAATAATAAATAATAATAATAAAAAACATAACCCATTTATCTTCATAAAAAAGTTTGTTTTCATAAAATTTATTTCATAAATCATATAATTTTTTTTCATAAAAACTGGTTTCATAAAAAAAAAAAAATAAAAAATTAATCATAAAAAAATTTCATTATAAAAAAAAATTAAATCATAAAAAAAAATAATTACCTCATTTTGAAAAGTGTACAAAGTATCGATACATCTAACCAATCAGAATTGGATATTATCGATGCTTTGTTCTCTGAATATGACTCATCGATGAGTCATGTTACTACCTGAGTAATTTCTACTCACATAAAGACATGCAATACAAGTGCATGAAATGTCTTGAGTAAGTATAATAATAATAATATGATATATAATAATAATATAAATAATAAGAAAATTAATAATAATAATAATAATAATTATAATAATAACTAATAAGAATAAATAATAATAATAAATATTTATGACAATATAGTACTAATAATAATTAAATTAATAATATTTGCCAATAATACTAATAATATATCAGACAAGATAATTTAAATCAATAACATTATTAAACAAGGAAATAATTTAAAATGAAACCAAATGCAGTTAAATATTGAGTACTAAGTATTTGCTGCCATTTGTTTGAAATTGGAACGTTGATATTGAGTTTTTCAAATTTTCTATCGATTCTTTATGTTTCGAATTTCGACTATTTATAAATCAAATCTTTCTTAACAAATGTTCATGTTTTTATCAATAATTTTCACTATTCTTTTTATGATCAGCAATGAGATTTGAAAACCTCAATGATGATAATCATTTAAATTTTAATTTTTGTATATATTCAAAAGATAGGTCATAGCTGTTTTCTAAATTCTCAATCTTCGGATATTCTTTTCCTGGATGCTTGCCCATTTTGCGTTGTCACGGACATATATAAAATATCCATCACTTGGCGGTATTGGACAAATACATATTGATTTATTAAAAGA
>CAUHTR010007699.1:0-53096 GCA_959609185.1 Schmidtea polychroa
TCCCCGAAGAAAACTTTGAAAATACTTTAAGCTTTCAGTCAACTACTGACGTAACCATACCCAATCTTGACAATGAAGATCAAATAAAAATCAACTTAGAAAAATTAAGTTCCCAAACATGCTCAAAATCATTTCACAATTCTGATTTAGGGAATTTACCTCATATAAATCAAAAAGAATCAATTCAATCAACTAATAATAAAACTAATAAATCTGAAAACAGCATGACTTATCAATTACCTCTAATTTATACTAGTAATCAAAATTTAAATATTGATTACGATGTGATTTTAATGGAAAATGATTTAAATTTTTCTCTGTCATCAACTGAAACATCATTTATACCAAACCAAATAGCAGTCGAAATAGATATGAAAAATTCTCTTCAAAAATTTACTTTCGATGCCTGAAAATAGTAAATCAAATTCTAATGGATTTAATATAGATATTATCTTGGAATGAAAGAAAAATAAATGAAAATTTGCAATTGCAAGAAATCGAATCGAATGATTCATCACTCGTGACTACATTATCCAAGGAAAGTTTAGATGAAAATCTAAGTACTGATAATTTGTATGAAAAGTTTATTCCTACATCTGAAACTAGTATGACACATCCAAATCAACCGGTTTGTGTGTCATCGGTTGCTAGCCAACACGCTGCTAGTCGGGCAACCAATGAAACAAAAGGCAGAGAATTGAAAGAAGCAAGCTATACTGGAAAATTAGAAGTGATAGCAAATGAATATTATATTGATCGACTAAAAAATCAAGGTTGCCGAGAGATAATATCTATAGATAGCCAGATTCATAATGTTGGTAAAACTGGAGTAAATGCGTGTCTCATTGATGACAATACAAACCACCAGGACATAAATTTATTAACAAATATTAGTGCAATTAGTAATTCTGGCAGCAATAATTGTTCGAATCCAAAATTACTTGACGTTGAAACCAATGATCAGTTTAATTTAGTAATTGGCAGTAGTGATCCTGAATTCCATGCCGATAATTTTGATAAATCTTCCATGTTAAATCCAATGTTATGCATTTTTCTTAATAAAGATAGAAATCAAATAAAATTTGAAGAACAAGGAACAGACTCAACTTTGATGCAACAAGGGTTGCAACTCATTAACAAAGTATCTGTAGAAACTAGCATCAGCTCCAATAGAGACTCCGCTATTATTTGTGACTCTGATCTCGTTTCTGATTCTCAATCAGCAGTTGAAACAATCGTACAAGATGATTCTTTTGAGGAATCTGTTTACAATCATCCTATGACTACTAGTCAAACCGTCGATTCATTGTTTATATCTGCCTTATCCAGCAACAAACCAACTATATCAGAAGAAAATGAGCCCAGCTATTTCTCGAGGGGAAATTCCCACGAAGTCATTTTTGATGATACTCATTTATTTTTAAGCGATAAAGGCTATTCTTTGAAACCTGCAACTCCTAATGAATATTGCTCATTACCTATTCCACATAGAAGCAAAATGAAACGTTCTCCAGCCTTAGATGGTGTTTGTGATTTATTAAAGAAAACAGATTCTGAATTGAAACTTATTGAACAGCAAACTAATTTGATAATAAATGACGATGATCTATACCCTGATTCTGTAACCCCGTCGAAGGCTGATATTTCGTTACGGTTCGGTGAAAGAATTTATGATTTTCCTTATATTGATGACGAATCATCTAATGATCTTCTATTCAATATCTTACTTGACAGGCACCCTGTTCGTGCGAAATTAGCAGATTGTGACGAATGTACTTTAATTTCAAGTTAGTTTTATTTTACTTATAGACAAAATTATATTTATGATTTAAAAAATGTTATAATTCATTAAAAATAAGTAATTAAGTTGTTTTAAAATTAATTATGAAAAACATGAGTTTAATGAATATAAAAATATTGAGATTGAATACAGGATGATCGAAAGTCACTCCGCGCTAGTAATGTATGAAATTAATTAATTATAGTGATTAATTAAATTAATTAATATTTATAACAATTTAAATGTCAAATTAATTGAAGATTTTATGAATTTATGTTATTGTTTGATGTGTTTTGTTGAATTCCTTATTTATATATTACTACATTGAAATATTTTCCTCTAGAAGATATTTTTTGAATAATATTATAGGGTAGATACTTTTTGAATTTAAAAAAACGTTATTTATAATTTGAATTCTAACTATGGATACAATAAATACGAAAAACACTGTAGCTAATAAGTAATAAATATTATAAATGAATTTATTTACAAAAATGTGGTTATATTTTAATTGAAGTGCTGAAATATATTTCACGTTGTTGCTAAATAATATTTTTTGAGTTTTACCGTTTTGGAATTGGTGTTTTTGATTTTATCAGATGAATGGAATTTCGAGTGCTTGCTTATGATAAGATTTTCATTTTCTGAATATTGGTTTAATGTCACAGCTAGAATAAATTTAACTGATGTTTCTCTTTTATTGTTTACTTGATATACTTACAAAAAATATAATTTAAATAAATTTTTGTCTTTATCTGATATTTAGTCTGGCTCTGAAATTTTTAGAAAAACTTTCTAATAATTTGTCGGTTGCAGAATTATTTATAAAAATATAATTCATAAAATAGGTAAGCGATTTCTGCTGTGTTTATTAATTGAAAGATTTTCGACTTAAAATATTTACCAACAAGAAAAATAAATAAAGCATTCTATTAGACAGAAAAACAATATGGAAATGGATATCTCGTTATTTGAATTATATTAGAATTTTAGTCATTGAATTTTTAAACATTCTCAGGCGGGAGAATTCAAACTGGTGCATATTAAGAAATCAATCAGATTTTTAGAATGAAATAATAAATTCCTGATTTTCTAACAACATTTTTATTGAAAATAACAACAAAGATAGCTACCTCTACAGTTATTACAAATTAATTTTCCTTATTAAAAATTATAGGAATATATCTAATGAATAGTCAAAATTCCAAAATTTCAGAAAAAATTATTAAAAAATGATCATTGTTCCTGCGCTCCTTGAGATACTGCGTCCCTAAGTAGAAGCAGTGTTCGCCTAGCCAGCACATACGCACTGCATATTCTTAATACTATTTTTATATATGATATTATATCTTTAAAAAGTCTATATTGCATCTTAATAATCCTTTACGAATTATTTGTATACTCATAACTAATTAATTTTCCGCAATCAAATATACTTGTTTATTTCGAATTATATGCAGCAAATGTTACGATGAAGGTTTATGTTACTTTTATTTTGATTTATTCAATCATCCTTTGATTCTGAAAACTTCATTAATCTTATTTATAATGTCATAATTATTTTGGGAAATAGGTATTTTGTTATATTACGTTGTCTTTACTACACTAAATACCTCTTCAGTTCCGATGTAGCTAAGAAGAATAAGGAATAATGAAATCAAACAATATGTTTCAAACAATCTGCCAAAAAGTCGATAAATTTTTGTTTTAACATACATACATTTTAAATTTATTATATTTTTAAAATTTTAATAATAAATTCTCCGCTGAAAAATAAGAATCAAATAGTAATTGTTTAATATAAAATTTTAATTAAATATTTAAACAATTTAACTGGCTGAGAGGTAAATATTAATTTTCAATTTAATTGCAACAAATAATTAATTTACATTTTGCGAGTTAATATTAAAATTACTTAAACTTAATTAACTTACTTAAACTTAAACATTTTCATTTAAAAAAGATGGATGATACGCTTCCCTTTAAGCGTACAAGAAAAGGAAAATACAAGAAAAAGCAAAGCACTCAGTACATATGGACCAATGAAAACGTCATTCATTTGTGTCAAAACTATTCTCAATGGGGTGACAAACTTGCCTATGTTCAGGAAGTTTCTGGATTTATGCATTTGTCAGAATAAGTTATTAGATGAATAGTTTTTTGTTTTTCATTTCATTAATTTGTGTTTAAAAATGTTAAAGGATAAAATAAATAATTTTAATAAAAACAAATTCTGTTGGGTTTTTTAATCATCTTTTTCTTCAAAAATATGATGACCTACAAATATTTTTTTTTATAAATGTCAGCGTTGGCCAATTTTTTAGTGTTGGCGGATTGTCGTGTTGGCGGATTGTCGTTTGGTGAATTGTCGTACTTGCTGGATTGTCGTGTTGGCGGATTGTCGGAATACGATTTTTAGTATTATCATTATTAATGTTAAATCCTTTTCGAATGTTTTTTAGTTTCTTTAGATTTTGTAATATAAACATTCCACTCTCATTTAGTATTTCTTACTGACATTTTTGAACAAAAAGATGATGGACTTGAATAATTTTTGTCAGTTTTCCTTCACTTCAAATATTCTTTGTGTTTTTCTTCTTTGTTTTTATTATGATAAATTACTCACTTCGCAATTCCTTATTTCTGTTACCCGTTTTTGGACATTTATGATCTATGGGTTTAAAAGTCTTAATTATTTTTTGTAGAAGTCTCCAATCTTTATTATTGATTTAATAATTTTTATATCTTTTATTGTTACTATTCTTTTTCTTTCAATTTTATTTCGTTCTTCGATGGTCATTTTCGTTCAATGTGTAGCTTAATTATTAAAAGTTCACAACATGAATATTTGTATCTTATTTTCACAATTTTAGGTTTATGATTATTGTCAAAAATGACCACAGGACCCTATAAAGGTTAATATAATTATTTTCATTAAATTTTTGAAAATCTTAATTTAATGGACATAATCAATAGTTCAAGGTCGTAATGAGGGATTAATCGATGACTCTTAGATCATACAAAGGTATTCATCACTGGATGAACATAAACAATGATTCACTGATATGAGTCATCGTTATGAGTCACATGGTTGATCAAAATGGAATCATTATTATTATGAAAGGTATGAATTCCGAAAAAAAAACTCACGAGGAATTTAATTTGTACACCTTTTATTAAAATTAAATGTTGGGTATTTGCTGTAAATATGCAACGTTTATCTAAACATTTGCTAATTATCTTTCTGCAGTTTCATATTCAAGTTCATATTCTTTTAAATTAAATCACATTTCTTTAATATTTTTAGAAACTCATAAATGTCATTTACATTTTTATCATTAACCAAATAGACATATTACATAACTGATAATATTTATGTTCAGCCACAGATCTGTTAGAAAATAATCCTGTAGAAAAGTCACCAAAACAACTTATTGCAACTGTTGTAAAGAAAAAATCAAAAACTCGTAACAAATTTTTTCGACTGTGCGGCTGTTTGTCGAGAAAACGCAATTGAATGGAACATATGGTGGAAACTATTGATAAAGGTACATTCAGTTTTGGTTTTGATGGGAAAATTTACCATACTTTTTCTCCATAATATAATTTGTGTTTTTATTTCAGACTAGTCAATCAGCAAAAACAGATTCTAAAATTTTGACAAATCAATCTGTTGTCAAATATTTCTTTTTATATCATTTACTCTACATATCATTCTATCTATTTTTTATTTTTTGAAGTTTCAAATGTTTGATTGATATGGTGTTTCGTATAGGATAGTTTTACAAGTAGCTCAACTATGTAAAAAATTAAAAATTTTCTATAGAAACAGTGAATAAATAATGTAAAAAGTATTATATTATATCTATTGTGGTTATTGTATAAATGGATTCCAGAGTTTATAATGTGTGCGTGTGTTTCTATTATTATTATTATTGTGTTCCCTCGACGGTGGCAGCTTTTTTCTCTGGTAATTTCGATATCTGAGCACTGATCTCTACATATTTATTTCATTTGCTGCGCCTACGCGGGAAAACAAATTGATTTCATTATGTTATTGGTATTGAATAAAGCTATTTTTATCTTCCGTCTTTTTTATAAAAACAATATTAATTTATTAATATATTCATATGAATATTATCAAATTATAGGTGTGAATAACATAAAATTTTAATTTCCTTATATTATAAATAGATCTAAATGAGTGAAATAGATTTTACTATTTACCTTATAAGCCCGTGTTAACTAGGTAATGGATTTTAACTGTACTAAAATGTAACTCTTAAAAGGCTTCTTTAAAATTTATGTTTAATATATTTTTTTAATTTCTAAGAATATATAAATAAAGCATTGTTATTGTTGTAGATATTTTTTAAATTATAAACTTAAATTAGTGAAAAGATGAAAAGTTTTGTGATATCCAATGCAGATTCTAATAGTAGACTTAGGGAATGCAAAATTACCGAGTTTTGATTTTACCGGTAAACGGTAAATATTTATAATAAAACCGGTTTACGGGTAAATTACCGGTAAATTCTTTTAAATTAAAAATTATGTATTAGAAATAGCCAGGAAGTTAAATAAATACATATTTATTCAATAATTTATTCAATATTAATGAAACAACACAAAAACATTAAAAAAATCTTTTAAATATCTATTAGAAGATCTTATTGTGCATTGAAATATGCACGGAGCAGACAGATCGTATCTATTGTGGTATTTCTAAGTCTAGATTTTATTTTTGTGAATATTACCTCTGCTGATGAAAAATCTCGCTATGGTTCAACCCTTGTTGGTTTTATTGATGAAAAAAGTTGAATGCCAGCGTTAAATATTTACCACGGCTTTTTTTCGTCTTCATGCACAGTATCGTTAAGGTTGCGGATTTTTTTTTATTAGAGCGTGGGAATTTAATTTTAAGTCATTATTTTGTTTAATAGCTAATTTCAACCTACCTTTCATGGATAATGCTTTTTCAACGACTTCAAATACACTGACATCATTTTATTCGTTGTTCCATTCACTGTCATTTATAACGTTTAAGCGTTCAATAAGAGACACAATAATTTTTGTAAATTCAGGTTTATTAAATTGTAATTATCCTCTATTCCCAATCTTTTCATAGTGCTGTACATGAACAATGATGGCATACCAGTAAACTTAATTTTTTAATGGTGTATAAAATGCAAGGCAGATATATATATATATATATATATATATATATATATATATATATATATATATATATATATATATATATTTACTGCTAAACATATAAATAAAATATAATTATGACTTAAAAAATAGTTATTGAGAAGGTTGGGCCTATTTATTATTAACTAAAGAAGAAATATCGGGCTCAATGTTTCTCAGTTTAAGGTGAAGATCCGATTCAATGTCCGGCAAAGCTCTATACTTGGTTTTCATCGCAGTCATTGCAGAAAATCCTGTTTCACATAAATCTGTGGTCGCAAATAGCATTAAAAATTTAGAAAATTAGAAATTGTAAAATATTAAAATGGGTTATTATAGTCATGTTTTTTTTGCACAACAGATTTTTATTAGATTTTTGTTTTATATATAGTAAAGTAATTCACGTACCAGTACTGGTACGCATACCAAATGTTTGGAATCCCTGCTCTAGATGAATATTCATAAATTCAAGCGGGTTTTGCAAAAACTGGATAATATTGGAAAAACTTGTGCGACGCTCTTGTACTCCTAAAATTAATTCATATTTTAATTCTTTTTTTATAGTACTACATTGTGCAGGCAATTCGTCAAGCATGAAATTCATGGCGACATCGGCATTCAATAATGTACAATCAGATGTACCTAAGGCTTCTACAGCCAATTTTACAGGTAGCAAAGCAGATATTATCGAGTTAATAAAATCAATTTCATATTCTGAAAAAGAAATTTCAATATTTAAATCAATAACTCTTTCTGGCACATGATTTAAATTGATAGAAGCGTTCAACCATATCCAATAGGCTGTCCCATCTTGTCCTACTATCCAAAATAAAACATACTACTTTCCTAAATTAATTTTTCACGTGCTGTTCATGTGGAAACGACGAAATAATTTTGCCACTCGTCGAATTTTTGTTATAATTGGTTATATAGTTTCGTTTGAAACATCACTTTCATTCACTTTCATCAATTTCAAATATGAAAGCTCCAGGTAGGTAATATTCTTCTCCCTCTTCCACTTCACCAACCCACAATTTAACACAATTATGAAATACTTAAACAAATATTTAAAGTAAGATAGCAGAATTATAATGAACTGTAATGTAACTTCACAATTTAAAACGAATTTCTACTATGACCTCAAATTAACACAATTTTCAGGACTTATAATTTTAATTGGTTAATTTGGTCAACTGATATGAATTTAAAATATAGTTAAGTAATTTTTCAAGGATAATATTGAAATAATTTAACAAAAACCAAAATTACCGGTAATTTTGTTTCCAATTTACCGGTAATTTCGGTTTTGCATTCTTAAGTAGACTAGTTTCGAGCTTTCGGCTGTCATCAGTACTGTGTAGGAGATGTAAAGATTTCTCTTCGCACCAGGTAATATTTTTAATTTTTAATCTTTTTACACATTATTTTCTGTAATATTGAATAAATATGTAAAAATTGATAAAATTAATATATTTTATTTTTGATTTTAGAAATATGGCTAATAAAACCGTTAAATCAACCAAAAATTGTTTAAATTTATCGGTTAAATTGTATGGATTTTTTGAATATATTGTTCGGTTATTGCCGTTTAAGTAGGTACTTATTCTGGCTCCTCGTGCTCTTTGTTTCAGTTATTAAGATAAAAACCAACACAAGACACTATTAAATGTCAAAAAATTTTATATAAATGTTGGGAAAAACTTATTTCAAGCTGATATAGCTGAAGCGTGACTAAAATATGTCGAAACATAGCACATAGACACAACAGCAAGTCGAGCCAAACTAAAAACCACGTAGAAACACCAAGTTATCAAAACTAACAGAATTTACACAACATCAAAATGATAAACACAAAAGTAAAACAAAATGAGACAAAAGCAATAAGCATGACACGAAACCAACTCAAACACAACATATATACAACAGAAGTGTTGAGGATACCTAAATGATAAATAGTATAAGAAATAAGGAAATTACCAGAAGGAAGATCATCATGACAAACAGGACGATCTATGGGACCTCAAAAAAGAAAACGGAAGCAAAACGAAATGAGAAATGAGGAAGAGGAATAAAACAAAAGAAATCAGAAAAGAAAACAAAAACAAACGCCAGTTCTAATTAATTAGTACAAAGGAGAAAAGGAATTTTAAATTCCATAAACAGAACAAGAGGAAAAAGGGATATTTTGACAGCTTGTCAAAGATATCGGAATTGGCGGAAGAAGCCGGCCTAACAAAAAAGGAAAAAGGAAAACATATCTCGACATCTGTCAGAGAAAGAAAAGTTGAAAAAATTTGATTATCTCTAGTGCCACAAATAAAACAAACTATATAAAGAGAAACTGGTGGACACAAAAGAGAGAGTGACAAAATTGAGACAAAAATTGAGACGACAATCTAGACAAGTCAGGCAAAACTTTAGTGGAAAACGACTTGTGAAGAATAATTGTTGGAGAAGATTTGCAGAAAAGAATTAGTTGAGATATAAACTAAGAGAAGTTATTTGAATATTTGAATAAAGTTGTCAAAGAAAATCAAAGAAAACAATCAACTCAAAGTCCCAGTCGATAAACCAATCAGTAGTTAGTGATTTTTCAATCCGGTGTTGTACACTAGTGCTATTCTTCACGGGGTGTTGAAATAAGCATTGTATAGTCACTTAGCAGAGTGTTGAATTGATTGTCAGTGTAAAGTGAAAATTATTTGTAATTATCAATAAAGATTTCTGTTGTCGAGTGTTATTTGTGGGTCAGTCAAAGACATGCTTGGAGTCAGAGTAAGAATTTTAACTGTGTATAAATTATCACCAACCCAATAACTCAACAGAAGTAAGCAAATGTGAATTAATGACGATAAGAGAAAGTAGAGATGGATTTTAGAAAGATTTCCACAAAATTACCTGGCACTAGCGGACAAGGAAGGTCGTTTGACCTCCTGAAATTCCGGATATTTTTAATTTAATTATTTTCTATTCTACAATTTATCACAAATTTTTAATTCTTAGATTATAATAACGACAACATTATTATTTACATTTTCCATCACTACTATATTGTACAATATATTTTAAAATCGTATGAAGTAGCACCTCGGTTAGTGCAAAACTAGTCTTCATTAGCACAAGTATTAAATAATAATGTTTTAATTTTAAGAGTTTTTAATTAGGTAATTATTAACGTCGGTGTTTCTGACTCCACGTGTTCTGTAAAAAAATTAGATGAACAACACATAACGTATATTTGTAATCAAATTTGTATGATCTACAATTTACAAAAATCCGAATATCTCAATAAAATGCCTATTTTCACTATTCAATAAGTCTCACTGTAACCGCTTTGGTTCTGCAAGTTCTGCAACAATAATCAGTATCGGAAACACGGAAAATTTTACAAAATTCAATAAAAATGTAAATTCAATGTTCCATTGATAAAATGAAGTCTTGATTATATCAATCCCAAAATTTTTTACCGCTAATTATGTTGAATCCCCTTTCTGTGCAGGAATCAGGTTTTGAATTGCACGTACGTGATCAAAAATGTTGGAAACGTAAGAAAGCTAGATTCTCTAAAATTGACCCATGTAACTTTTGCCCAATTGCCAAATTGTATTGTTATTTTATCCTCTTTTCCTTCACTGATATTTCTAAATTACACATTTAAAGATATTTATCAGGTTTAGTTTATTTTTTATTGTAAGTCAATGTTCTCATGAGTATGTTGGTCGCTTAGGGGTGTGTCAGGGGTATTTATAGATGTTGAATCGACTCCTTCCTAATGCCTTCATGACTATTATGTTCTTGCCAGTTGTGTACCTATGGCGACGACCATATTAGTACTGTACACAATGGTTGAAAAACAATGAGCAGGTGAGCTCTATTGCTAAAATTACTCCGCATTGTATTTTCGTTTCGGGTTCTAGACAGCCGATAGAAGGTCTTACGTCATTATTCCTTATCTATTCTATTGTTAGAGTATTGCCATGTATTCATTTAATTGTGGTCCTCGTTACTAGATGTTTTCTAATGTTGTCTTCAAATTGTTCGCGGGTATCCGCCCTTATTTTCCTATTAATAAATGTTACTATGCATTTTCCGTGATATTTGTGAATATTTAACTTATCTTTCAAAACATTTGAGCAGGGATCGGCCCATATTTCCAAGTTAATAAATGTGGTTCCATACTTCCAATAAAATTTGAGTAGGAATCTGTCTGTATTTCTAATTCTACCCTATTTGAGATCCTAGCCATTCTTAGATTCTATAAGATTGCCCAAACTGAACCTTATCTTCCTACAACCGATCTTAGCTACCCTGTTTATTGGATATTTTAGTTTCAATTTTTAAATTTATTTTCATATTATTAATTTATTTATTACCGATTATTTTATTTTCCAGTTGTTAGATTTTTCGAATGCGATATTTCTCCTAACCGTGTTGGTGGTTGCAGCTTCTTGCGTTCCTTCATTTTATTATACGTGTTTTATTTATCCTCATTGTGTTGTATTTTATTTTGTATTATTTGGTGTATGACCATGGATTTTAGTTCAACTTGGTTCGGTTTTTATGTTATGTATTTCCGATTCATTAAAACAAGCTCAATTCTCGGTTTCAGCCCAACAAGTAGAAGGAAAGGAAGGAGAACACAACCCCTCATTTAATACGTCTTAGATATTACAACATACGCTAAATCGAATTGAGTGATAATTGTTGATAACTTGCAGCATTGTTTGCTTTATTTCAATAAGTCAGCGTTTGGCCAACAATTAAACATTAAAATAATACCTCAATAATTAAAAGTAATACATAATTTACTATATTCAATTTCACTTACACCGTTTCAATAAATCAAATGATGAATAAAATGAAATTATATTAACTAGATTTGAAAAAAATAATGCTTCTATGGTCCTTCAAAAAATATTTATATACATCGTTTGAAAGCGAGCACTGTCTAACAAGCAATTCTGTTTAGGAAAGCATGCCGGAAAATCTAAATGCAAATTAGATTCGAAAGTCAATTATCAATAAATTGAAAGGTTAAATTTGACGAGACGCAACACATTTTGATCTAATTACGTCTTCTTCAATGTCCTCTACCTCGGTAGCCTCGATCGATATTCTGATACCCTTTAATTTTTTTTTAATTGCATCTTTAGAAGAAGCCAATATCATTCGTTTTTTAACTGGTAAATCAATTGGAATCCTGAAGATACGTTTAATATGAAAACAAAGCTATTTCAAAATTACCAGCAAATAAATATTAACAGGTCACCTTTATTTTCTAAGGGATAATCAAATATTGCATATGCGCCATCCTTTTTGTCATCTTTCAATTTGATCAATTGTTGTTTAAAATGTTCATATGATGAATCTTCAATTATCATTAATGACGTACTTAATATAAAATCATACTCTTTTCGCCACATTCTAAAATGTTGATTTCGGTTAGAGAGCTATTCAGGCCATAAATAAGATATTGATATTTATGATGAAGCTTAATATCTTCAAAATATTCACTAACAATTGGGTTGCATTTCACTCCAGAAGCCTTAAATACATTCTTTGGTAAAATGAATTACAAAAAATTTCCCCAATAAAGAATTTATTTTAAATAAAATTTAAGGAAAAGGAGTTTATTTCAAATTGTGATTAATAATGTAGATAAAAGTAAATAATAACCATACCATAAGATTCGAAATAGTTTTTGAAATATCTAAATAACTTAAGAACATTAAAACAATATTCAATACAAAAGAAAATAATTTTTAATTTGAAGTTAAAAATAATTTCCTCTGATTAACCAAGAATCTTAATGCAATGAAATTATATAAAGATGAAACATTTGCTTCATTTTATTATTTATTTATGTTCATGATTCTCAAAAAGATTAATAATTTAAATTTAGATATTCATAATAAATTATTACATAATGCAAAGTACAAGGATTCTTTATCAAACTAACTATTAAAAGTTCAAAAATAAGTCATGGCCTAAAAAATCCAATCCACAAAAGTTAAGTAAAGCTACAAACTAATATTCATTTTTTATTTGTAAGTTAAATTAAATATATTTCTGTTTTTTCAGAAATACATTTTACAAATATAGATTGATTATGGTACTAATTTAGGTAGCCAAGCTAGCGTAAATCCGCGCATACTGAATTAAGTTAATCAGGCCAAGTCACGATTCAACCACTTGGGTTCAAAATCAGTTCTAACCCAAATTAATTAATAATCCTTGACTCCCATAGTGAGGTGTGTGCCAAAAAATAAATGATTTTATATAATCTTATTTCAATTACTAGCTAATGTGGAATAGTATGGCCGCTAATCACTAATCTAAATTCGAATCCGTAACTAAGACAAAGTGTACAATTTACGATTTCCCGCGCCGGGGCCTTTAATTATTAACATGCCTATCGACTATTATTGTAAATAACATCGAGCAGGTAAATGACGTCACATGAGTTTAATTTATAATGTAATTTCAACAACCATACCGCGATGATAGAACCCAAAGCTATATTAACCAGGATGCACGAAAGGTTTGCGCAATCTTAGACTTGATCCAAAATAAATCTTAGTGCGATTGTTAGTACGACTTTTGCCATAGCCGATATTATGATTTCTAACCATAGTAAAGAGATCAACGAAATAAAGAAGGTGCTTAAAACTAAGTTGAACTTATGCCTTCTAAGGGTAGTCCGGGAACACGCTCAAGTGCTTGCCAACTATAGTGTACAAAAGTACACTCACATTTTGCAAGTACTCACCCATTTGATACAGTTCCAACGTTGATTACTCAACTGTTATCTAATGTCAAAGCAACCTTGTATTCTGGGTTACGCGGGAAACAGCACGAACAGGTAAAATTACCTGTAACCCACCACCAAATTCTCGATTACAATCTGTAATCCACCAATACCGTTTGTTTTTATTTCTTTATTTATATAGAACATCAGTAAAAGTTGGGACCTCAATTAATATTATTAGGACCTCAACAAATTAAACTTATAATTATAATAGTTTATCTTCAGTTGAGTCTCACGAATCTCACGTTGCATTTCAATTTTATGTTTTTCAGTAGATCTTTGCGTTCTATTGAGTAAGGACTAATATTTAAACTATCATAATTTTTGATTGTCATTTAGACCAGCAGTACTCAAGAGAGGTCGAAAAAATTGGTTTATCATTTTGAAATATCTAATAAAAATTTTTCTTTAAATTTTGTATAACTCCATTTGTTAAAAATTTTACTCGAATTTTTTCAATAAATATTGCTACGTGATGTCGAATAATTTTTTTAGTTAACGAAGGGGGTCACAGTCCGAAAAAGTTTGCGCATCACTGGTTTAGACGAATCGGTATCAACATTCATTTGTTCGGCATTATCTTTTTAGCACAATTTTTGGTAGCGTTCTTTCAAATACAGATCCGTATGCAATTTCTAGTTTCAATGACACAAATTTTCAGATTTTGTAAACCCCAGTTATTATGAAAACATTTTAAAATTGATTATCAATAAACGAAAAAATCTTCAATATATTTTCAAATTCGAATTTTTTAATTCTTAACCTTTTCGCGACGGAGACAGTATATTCCCGTGAAAACAAATCGTGACAAATGCCGGACGCTTCCGATTTATGTGTTAGATATGTTTATTTGTGTTTATAAGCAAATTTAAACTTGTTTGTTATTTTATTTGTCATGTATAAATCTGACAGTAGTTCTTATTTCATAGTGGGCACACGAACCGTACGATTCAGTAAACTGTCCGTATTATAGACACATTTAATAAGAAAATAGCAATTGGCTATAAATTAACGTAGCAGAATTCGATTTTTTGCTAATAAAAAAGTTTTTCATCACAATTTGGAAACCACTGATTTTAAAAATTTGAAATAGGCTTAGAAAATAAACAATTTTTATTAAACGAAATATTAAACAAAATTTCTCTGAATCATGTAATATTTGTCAGCTACCATTAATCTGAGAAAAATTATTTATATTTTAAATCTTTAGGACAAAATCGCAAACTTCCAGCGTTATAAGTACGTTAGATTAATATTTTTGAAATTGCCTATTTAACAGAATTGGTCATAAATTTTTGATGTACTAACTTCTGACAAGTTTTCAAATTAAAATAGGATTTAACCGAATAAAGATATAACAAATTACGTTATTTTATTATATTATTTTATAAAAAATCTCAAATGAAATACGACAATTTAATATATACAACACAAACATTAAAAATGGCAGCGGCAGTAAACTCAATTTTGGAAATAAAAATGCAGCTTCGTGTGGAAATTCCAGTCAAAAATATGAATAATCATCAACGCAATTAAAATACTGCATTTTATTAAAAAGCTAATTTTTTCATTAATAGATAAATATGCTGTCCAACTTTAAATCCACTTAAATTGGTAGCAGCACCTCTTAACATCATTAATAATCCACCAAATGAAACGTAAGTTGATAAAATTTCACCGTCATCAGATTGGCCAGGTATAATTCGATAAATTTTTCCGTACATGCAATAATCAAAATTGCTCATTTTTTGCTCCTCTATTTCTTCGGAATCTTCACACATTTCAACATCATCGTCTAAATTTCTAGTTATATCATCAGTATCCATGTGTATTCCAGTTGACTCCATCCGCAGATTTCTTATTAAACAAAATCGAAATTTGTCACCTGGAGCTAAAGGATATATCTGAGTTTGAACATCTAGAATTAAATCCATCTTAAATGATTCGCCGTTACAAAATATCCTGGACACTTTATCGAATCGTTTCCCATCTTTATCCATTTCTTTAACTCCAAAAATATCTTCAAATAATGTAGCCATCTAATTATAAATATAACGTTATTATATTTAGATAAAGTTTTTAATTTCTTCGAAAATTAAACTTACATTATTAAATAAAAAATTGATAAGATATAAATGCTCTGATTTGAAGATATTATATTGCAGATGTATTTTAAACAAACAATTATTTTACCTTAAAATATACTTAAAATATAAGCTATTTTTTCACTTTTAAATAACAATTTCAATTAATTTCAATTATAAATAATATATTGAGCAAACTTTTGTGACAAAAGATAATATTTAAATTTCACTAAAAATTAATGCAATTTTATAAAACATATTTTAGAAATGAATAATTATGATTACTTAATTTAACATATTAAATTAGATAATAAAATTAAAAAACAACAATAATTAAAATTAGTTACCGGTAAAATAATTAAATAACTTATACAAATGTAACTTTTTGTTCTGATTTTGTGGGACGTCCTCCTTATCCTGATTTTCACTTGGCTAGGCCAGGTCAGAGATTTTCAGTGCCTTTTAGCAGCGAAGCACTATTTGATATTCTTTGCAAATGCGCAGCCTCCATATTAAAAATGAGTTTAAAATAACAGATATTCACACTACATACATTTATTTTTTATACCAAGATACACTGACTTTCAAAAAAAAGTTTAATAAAGAAAGATAGTACTTCAATGAGAGCAATGAGTTTACTTCAAGACTTAAAGGTTTTCAATCATTAAAAATCATTAAGATTTATGTTACACATTGCTTGAAAATTGGGTGTTATTGGTGATAATTGCAATCTCAAATCACAAATTTTAAGGATCACTTTGGAACCTGCAGAGGAGTCCTCGACCTCGGTAGAGCACACATTGAAAACCACTAGGTTAGGTTAACGGTTTTAAATGCGACTTCGTTTTCATATATACTCCAAATTCTCACAACTTAGTTTATCCAAAAAGTATTCACCAGTTACCTAGGGTAGAATTCGGTAAAGCTTTTTCAATTAAATTTTTTTTAATTTATTGACCTTAATAAGCAGAATTTAGTTGGATCCCGTAAAAACCCAAATGGTCTTCTTTTATCCAGATTTATAAGAAAAATCAAAGCGCAATGCCAACAAAATATGACCACAATAAGTCGATTTCTTACATCAAATAAAATTGAAATAAATGACTTCTTTATACAGAAAGACATTCCTAAAGTGACTGTGCGGTGTAAGTTTTGTAGTGTTGGTTACAGGTGTGTGAAATTATTAAAATAACACGTGTTTGAGGTATACAAAATATATGAAATAAAAATATAAAATTATCAAAATCAATTAAAATTAATTAAAAATTTGAAAAAAAGTAAAAATCAATATTTTTCAGGATGTGGAAGCCGGTGATATCATAATTTTAAATTGATCAGAGATCTATATAGAGGTCAGGAGTCCAAAAACAAATTAATTAACTTTTTAAATCAAAACCATAAATTATGGCAAACCTAGTTGAATGTCAGCTTAATGTGTAAAGCATTTTTATTAATTTACATGAAAGTTAATCTAATAGTTCAAAAATTCAATTCCTTAGTTTAGAGAAAAAATTTATGGAAAGGGTAACTCATATGAAAGCGGATGAACAAAAGGAGCCTGCAGTTGGTCGAGAGAAAAAGTATACGTTGAAGAAAAGAATCAACTAGTAATTTCAACAAAGAATGAAAAAAACATAAATTTATGAAATGTTAATTAATAAATGTTTAGTTTTAATCTTTTATCCTCACATAATAATTGTCTTTTACTTTTCCGCCAAACCACTGCTATAAATTGTTGATCCATTTCATAAGTATTTCAAATAATAATATACAATATCTGTGAAACCCTTCCCCTGCTTCGTCATTTTCAATTTCTTTACAACTTAATCATTCCTCGATTCCTTCTTCAGACCAGTGGAAATCATAAATTTTGCAAATTTCATTTATTACCAACATATAAATAGTAGAACTTTTTTAACTTTTCAATTTATAATAAGGAAATTAGAAGATAAATTTTAAAATAGATTCGAGAACTTTTTAATCATTAATTAAATTTATAATATACACCACCTCGTTTAAATATTTTACAAACATGCATTGATCTGGAACAGTGATTTCCTTTGACATTAGCACAAACACATAAATATCTTCTACACATCAGCTCATTGAAAAATTAATAATAAAATGTAACCACAATGATAAACTGACACATTTAATAAGAATCACTATTTGTACAATAATCATGGTCAAGTGTTAATTGATTGAAAAAAATATTATTTGATTCATCAAAAGATAACAAAGATTCGAATGAATTATCTGAAATGAAAGCACTTTTATTTTTTATAACAGATAGCACAGATTTTAATTTTTCCGGGACCGGTACTGAGGTTTGGGATGTAGACTCCCAACTGAGGACTGTCTGAATGTCGAATGTGTTTGTAACGAGTAAGCACTTTATTATATGGAAAATTCCTGAATATTTATTCTATGATAAATAGGAAGCATTTATCTCAATTAAACCTTGCGTGCTTTGATCACTTTCACTGGATATTTTGTACAATGCTTTTAGAATCTCATTGTTTTTGGACATGAATTCAAGCTTTTTAAAGCATTCTGAAAATCTTGTAGCTGATGCTAAAAAGGAAATTGAGCTTAATATTTGAGAATATCAAAATTTCACTACATTATTACAGTCTTTTTTAATCAATAATTTTTAACACAAATTGTCAGTAGTACTTTACAAATGTTTTTCTATTCTAGTACTTTTTGAAAAATAAAATAAAATTGTCATTCAATAGGGTTAATTTAAAACAGTGGTTCTTAACCTGGGGTCCATGGACCCCCAGGGGGTCCGCGAACGGTTTCCAAGTGGTCCGCGGCACTATTTACAAAAAAAAATTATTTTTGTTTGAAGCTGAATAAACAGATTTATAAATAATTATTAAAAAATGTATGTGTTTTACTATCAATTTTTTAATATTTCAGGGGTCCGTCGGTACCAATTATATTTTTATGGGGTCCATAAGTTTGAAAAGTTAAGAACCCCTGATTTAAAATGATAATAGATTTCTAACAAATAAAAGAAAACGTCTAACAAATGATTGAAAGACTTTTTAGAAAATCCTAGATTTAAATAAGCAATCCTTAAAAAGTCCGAAAAACCGACAGTAAATTCCAAAGAAGAAGCAAGTGAAATTTCAAGCTTCAATACAAAATATTTTTTCTGAATAGCAGAATATAAAAATTAAAACATTTCATTTTCGTGAGGAATTTTATGAATTTAATTTCTTATTTGAGAATTTTAGAGTTGCAAATTTTGATGAGATATAATTGACTTTCATTTAAATAATCTGGATTTACAAGGATTGCAGAAATTTCAACAAAAAAATCATTTGAAAAAATATAAATTCGAAATTAAATCAAGATCCAATCAAAATGTAAATAATTCAAAAAAAAGATCAAGATCTTCAAATTCATATTCAAACTATTTTCTTACACAGATAGTCCAAAGTTCTCATTTTTTCGTTTTTAATATTGAAAATTGTAGCATTAGCTTATCATATATATTTAGTAATTATTTTTGTGAATTAATACTACAAAGAGGTAATTTATTGTTAAAATAAAAAAAAACTTCTAGGAAATGGTCCTCATCATCAATTTGCCATTTAATGGGTGTCAAATATCTTAAACCATTAATGATAAATAAATAAATTTTAATAAATTCATTGATAATTGAATATTAATTCTGGTGGACTAAAGGTTTGATATTTAGATCTATTTTTGAAAAAGCTGATAAAGTATACATTTATAAAGTCTACATAATGTCTACATTTTAAATAAAAATGAGTATTAAAAATTCCTTAGAGGGATCATCTAAAGAAACCATTGATAGATTTCTGAGCTTGCCAAGGAAAAACAATAGTAATTGAAATTAGTATAAAACGTATGTTTTGATTATTCCTTAGAGTTTTACAAAATTTAAAACTGGGAATTTTAATAGATCTACTTTTTATCTAATATATAAAATAACATATAATGTGTGTAATGCCGTATACATTGAAAAGACTTCTGTCATCTCGACTCATAAGTTCAGGCACAAGGAAATTAGGTAGTTTGAATAATACTACTGAGAATAGAAAAAATTATAAAGGAAAAAATGAAATATTTTTAAACTTGTATAATAATTATTCGAAAAAGTATTGTATAAGGTGTAGTGGAGATATAATCACAATTCTTAAAATTAATAATCATTCAGAAATAAATTTATTAAAATTATTTAATTAATTCATAACTATTATATGATATTGAATTCCATATATATTATTTAACTTTAATTAACCCTAATATTCGGATTGTCTCAAATTTAAGATGTCATATTACTTTACCATTGAATAGAAGTATATATAAAACAAGCGGGGTAATGCGCGTTGTTTTAACCTTTTAACGGTCAAATGAATACCGAAAAACCCAGAAAAAAAACCATATTGTTTATTTATATCTTTTTAATTTTATAACTAATATATCTTTTAGAAATGCCAAAGATTTCTGAAGAAATTAAGGAATTAATAGTAGATGTTATTGAAAGGCAAAATACAAATGGATTGAAGCAGACAACTATAAGTTACATATGGCGAAAGTATTTACGATGTGGATCAGTTAAAAATCAACAACAGTCCATTGAAATCTATGGAAAGAGAGAAGATCAATTTTAATAAATTCAAAAAGAAATCCCTTTGACACTGCTAGAGAAATATCTCGAGAGCTAACAACAAACGGGAAACTGTCAATTTGGACTGTTCGACAAATTTTAATAAAAAGTGGCTTATATGGAAAATTAGGAGCAAAAAAACCGCTTTTAAATAAGGTTTAGTTCGACAAATTTTAATAAAAAGTGGCTTATATGGAAAATTAGGAGCAAAAAACCGCTTTTAAATAAGGTTTAGCTTGGTGCAAATCCTATAATTCATTAATTCATGAATTTTGGAATAATTTAATTTTTACTGATGATGTACGGTTTGACTTATATACTATTCGGCGCCGATTTGTTCGAAGACCTATAAATAGTCGTTTTAAGAACAAATATACGTGTAAAACAGTGCGACAAGGAGGTATTTCAATAATAGTGTGGGAGCTATTTTAGGGAATGTAATACGAATGTTGATAAAATGTCCGAGAAGACTATATTCTGCTGCTTATCAAACTGTTATTCCGGAAATTATTTTTATGCAAGACGGTGTTTCATGCCATCGTTCGAAGTCTACTACAAATTTTCTGGTTAGGAAAGGTATTTGCGTCATAATTGATTGGCTCCCAAAAACACCTGACATAAACATAATAGAAAAGTTATGGTCGATCTTGAAGGACAAAGTATATAAAATGAACTCCGAAAACATCTATCGAATTATGGAACAGTATTTTAACAGAATAGAACCTAATACCGAACCCAATGATATTTGATCTATACAGATCAATTCCAAAGAGACTAAATTGCATTATTAAAAATTGTGGAATGCATTCTAAATATTAATTATCTATGTATTATATTAATAAAGTTTTGTCACAAAGGTAATGAGATGTCGCAACTATTTTAAACTTTTCGATTTCTAGCAAAAACTTTTGCTCGCTTAAAATTAGCGAAGTTATACTTCAATGCTTTAATGAATTCAAACAAATGCAATTTTTAAAAATATTTACTTTATTTTATTACATTACATTATTAACATTTAACATTCTCGAAAAGATTGGTATTCGTACTAAACATACATAAATGTATATTAATGAATATCTGATTTTATGAATCACTAGCAAAAACCTTTGCTCACTACTGTATTTATTAAAAAGCTTAAAGACTATGAATCAGTATATATATCAAAAATATCGATATATTTACTGATTCATAGTCTTTAAGCTTTTTAATATATATATCAGCGTTTCCCGAACTTTTTTTGACCGCGACCCGGTACGAGATTTAAAAATTTTTTTGCGACCCACCAATTGTTTCGCGTCTTCCTTTACTTATAAAAAATAAATATTTGTTATTTCTCTTAGCGTAAATTAAATTTATCAAACACAACGAAAGTTCGTGCAAATGTAAAATGTTGATCAATAGTCCAAAATAGAAATTAAAAACAGAACAATTTTGAAAAAGATAGTAGATTTTACCAAAGTTTTACATCACTCATGTAACATCAGTAAGATATTTAATATTTTAATCAATGACCATTTTACTAATGACTTATCATCAGTTTTTAAAACTTAAAAAACAAAATATCGATCAATTGTCGTACGACAGAATTGAAGATAAATAAAATGTTATAATGAAATACAAAACTAAAATTTTGGTTTTATCAAGCTTCAACATTCAAACAAATGTATGAAACAATAATTTTGATAAGAGCCGTTTATTTTGTATATGGGGCAAGTCATTTTTAAATATTTGCGTCTAAATATATTTTTAAATGTTTATAAGCTCTAGCATCCAACTTTTGCCAGTTTTGTTGTTATGGATAAGGTAAAATTTATTATCCAATAATGTTTATAAAAGGTATCTGAACGAAAAAAAGTATACTTAAAGTTATGGCTTCACTTTCAAAATAATCAGCTCATATCATCAACTCAGTTGTGATTTAAAATAACTTACTTCCAAATTTTATTATTTTTTAGTGTATTTTTTTATAAATTCCACTACGGTATTTTGGTAATGCTTAAAAACTTTGCATTTTTTCTTTTTACTTTTCCATTTATAGACAAATTTTCTGCACTCTTTTCAAGTGATTTTTCTTACATTATTAATAAATCAGGTCTTTTTTAAGCTCTAAGATTTTCAGTTTATAACTTTTTAATTTTTTAACATTTTAAACCTTCATACATATTATGATAACAAAAATTTTTTTATAATTTTTCTTTAATCTGACATATTTGAAAACAATTTTATATACTTAAATTTTTTGAGTTTTTAGTATACCAAAAATTATATGAAATTTCTATCCTTGAATACTTTTGAAGTTTATAAAGAAAGTTTATACATTACTAAGCAAATATTTTGTTTTAGAGAAAATTAATAAAATTATTGTTAGAATAAATGTAGAATAATCAGAGAATCTTCAATATGTCCAATAATCACCTTGAACTATTGGATTCGTCTAAAATCTTGTCATCAAATAAGAAATATTTTGGCACAAAATAACTTAATAAACAATTTCACGATTGCTTTTAGCAATTGTTTATTATCTTATTCTACACGTTGTGCTACTAATTGGATTTTATTGTTATTTTACGGTTACAGAATTGTTTTGTTCACTGTGTGAAAAACGGTATTTCATTAGAAATATTTATATTTATAGTTCTGGTATTCAATGAGACATGTTGGTTTTTTAAAGGTTCTCGAGACTTCTCTCTTAATAACTATGTTATCTAAGATAGATTGTAAATATCGAAATAGTTTGTCGTTTTGGTTTTGTCCTATATACTTCTATTTTCAGTTTGCGATTGATAATAAATAATGAATTTTTATAAACTGTTTTTTGTTTTTCATCGACTCTCAATCTCTTTGCTATGTTCCACTTCTAAATAACCAATAATAACACTTATCTTTATTTCGCTTCCACCCATGTTATTTTAATTAATTTGATAATAATTTTAAGAATCCTCAACATGTATATTTTTAAAATATAGTTTAATGGAAAAATAAAATAAAGTTATAAAAATTTTTCTATTTGCACTCCGGTTTTTGAAAAAATCAAGTAATAAAAATGTGTATCACACTAGAAATTTTAAGGCAACAGAATAAAAAAATACTTAATTATAAGTGTTGGTAGAATAAATAAAATATGTAATATTTAAATTAAAAAATTAAAAGAAATTTTTGAAAATAAAAGCAAATACATTTTATTCTGAATTGATTTATGTTGTTTAGTATAAAGGAAAAAATCTAAAATAAAATTTGTATAAAACTTTTAATTTATTTTTGAAATATTAAATGAAATCTATTGGAATTTAATACTCTATTTTGAAGAAACCCGAAGAATTTAATGTGGTAAAAAGAATTACAACTTATCATCTTGATAATGGGAAATGATCGTAATTGTATAAAGCTGGATGAGATAAGCATCAGAAAACTATATTGAAATGCTTCAAAAATCTGGAAACTCTTCTAACCAATTTGTTCAACTTGTAGCTCTGCGCGACTATTGTAAAACTCACGAAAAAGGATTTATAATAAATGTAATCAAATCTGATCAAGTTGATTTTAAAGAAATAAAGATTAATTATTTTGGAAAAAATCATGAAAATTATAAATTTGTCATTGAAATAATTATACATCAAAAAGAAAATATTCTTTCTCGTTTTCGTACTTTGTAAAGAAATTCAGATATTATAATTTTTTGATTTTTATGAGTCAAATTTATCGAGTAAAAACCTACTGGTTTCCGACTCCAGTACTATATAATCATTATATTTCTCCTACAGTTTTAAAATATTATAATTATTCTTTATTTATTTCTAGATTATAGTTTAATATTTTTATTTGACACGAATTTTCGTCATAGCTTTTACAAATATTTTAAAAGCCATGTCGAAAATTCTTATTAAATGAAAATATATCAATGGTGAAAAGATTAAATAGATTTTACTTTTAGAATTACTTCAATTTCAAATATTATAAATTGTCAAATATTATTTTATAATCAATTAAAAGTCGGCTGAAACAAATGAAAAGAAATCCCAAGAGAATTTATGAATTTAAAAAAACAATAATTGAAATTCAATTAAATTATCTTTTTCCATTATAAAATTATTATTTTAAACGAAACTATTAGAAAAAAATATTTTACAAAAAAACTAAGAAATGATGATTTAAGGTAATCAAATCAAGACCATAGGTAAGAAGGTATCAATTGGCTATAAATTAACGTAGCAGAATTCGAATTTTTACTAATAACAAATATTGGTATTTTGTGGAAACAAAATTGTTTAGTTTATAAAGATAAATCTACTCTAGAAAAAGAAAATTTATAAATTTCATATTACAGAAAAATAAAGTTTTCTTGCAATATTTTTTGAACTTGTTGTTTTAACATTTCATTAAAATTGTTGACTAATAGATGAATCACAAGAAAGATTAATTTTATATCATAATTAATAATTAATGGAATTATAATTTGTCAAATTTCAGTTAAATTAGTACATGTGGTGCTGTACTATCTTTGTCATGAATTATTATAATTGTTATTTAAAGATTAATTCACTTGTTTAAATCTATCAGTTTAAACATTATTGAATTATTCAAATTATATATTAAAATATATATTAAGTTCATTTATACGAATTTATATTTAGTAGAATAAAAATACAGAAATTAGTTTCGTCTCTTAGAACAATCTTTACATAATATTGTTTCAATCCAATTTGTGCCGGCATCTACAAGATGAATATATCTCCATGTTCTGGTACCTAGACCCAATCTAAATGAATTTTATCCCATTTATCTGAATTAGGCCATTTTTAGGACTGCTTATCGATTATAAACATAAAAATATCGGTTCACATTGAATGCCAACGGTAATTCGTACATAGTTTGTTATGTGTATCGTGCGCTTGTTTTATAATTGATTTTATCAATGATTCAGGGAGATAAACACAAAATTTCTATAAATTAAAGTGCTTTCGATTGTTAGAAATTATTTGTGCCTTAGTTCCTTCTTGAAGCAGTTGGACCAGTCGTGATGATTCGATTTTTTAAGATGCTACTCGTTATGCTTCATAAATTAAATGTGAATTTTCCTTGATGAAAATGTAGAATTGGGTCTGTAATTTGCTTGTTATTGTTGAATATGATTTAATCGTATTGAAGTTTAAATAACACATCTACATGTGGTATTGACAAACCGCCAGTGTACATTATTGAAGAGCTTGATTCTAATTGCCTAGCTATTCTTTATTATATAATTTTCGGAAACGAACTATTTCAGTGGTTTCCAACCTCTTCGCCTTCCAAGCCATTTTTTTAAAAAATGAGTTGGTTTGGGCCGCACATGAAATAGGATAACTAGTTGATTACCAAAACAAACAACGTCAACATTTTTTAAACTTTATTTATGAATATATAAAAATTAAAAACAAGACAACATTAAGCTAGTGAAAAATCTGGCTTGGTTTTTGAGAGACTAATTCTCTTCGAAATTTGGTTCGATGGAACTAATTGCAATTCTTGATGAATTCTCAAGGTGCTCATCAGATAATTTACTTCTAGTTTTACTCTTCATATGCTTCATTCGTGAAAATAGTTCCTCACAAATATAGGTACTTCCAAATAACGATGACATAAATGGGGCATGATTGTGAAGCGAGGGATATTTTTCTCTAGAAAGATATTTCTTATAGAAGTCCAGTAAAGGAACATTATTAAATTTTTCTCCCGAAATTTTTTTTCCCGAGGAACATTTTTTGAAATATTTTGAAAATGTAAGACATAAAGCGAAAGATATGGAAAGATAAATAATACAATATTTAAATGCAAAAAAATTGAAAAAATTTGAGTGGATAACCCTATGATATGCCTGGAATTTATTCAGGACTACGAATTAAGAATATCAATAAACTAGCGCAGTTTATACCATGTGCAGCACTCATTGAACTTGGTTGGAGAATTTGCGGCAGATTGTTGCAAAGAGACAATATCCTTTTTCAATTTCTTGCAAGAATTGTTTAATTTATTTTTTCTCAACAAGTCGTTGGTTGGTGTTAACTACGGCTTTAAAAGGACGAACCATTAAAAATCTTTCTGGTAGAAGATGGTCTTGTCGGTATGATGCATGTAAAGATTTGTATGAAAATTGGGTGGTAATTCACAAAGCTTTAAAAATATATATCAGAAAATGACACTGTATCTTTTCTCAAAATATTTTTGGTAATACTTAAGTTTTAAGGGGGCTGAATTCAAAAATGAGTTAATTAATATATACTCTGAGTTTATCCGACAAAATATTCTGTCCCCCTATGGGTATTGCTCACAAGGGTACTACTCACATTCAACATGTCGAAATGTATTAGTCGTAAAGGTATTTAATGCTTTTATTTGAATGATTATTTAGGCAAATTTGTTGTTTAAGGCATTCATTGATAATTTTACCAAAAATTCACAAAAATGATAAAAATTCATAAAAATGTTAGAAATTTACGACATGTTGAATGTGAGTAGTACCCTTGTGAGCAATACCCATAGGGGGACAGAATATTTTGTCGGATAAATATATTAATTAACTCATTTTTGAATTCAGCCCCCCCAAAACTTAAGTATTACCGATATTTAAAGATACAATCCATAGAAATTGATTTGTTGATTGTTGTTTAACAATACAGATCATTGATTGAATTCGTAAATTCAATTGCAAATTTATATGAAAACTATGAATCTAAAGCCAAACACATATTGTTTGTGAAAGAATTTGAAAGGAAGCGAGTGAGAAAAAGTGAAATATTTCATGATGAAATGATTGATTAATCGAAATTATATACTAATCAGAATTTTAAAACCAAAACATTTAATGTTATAATTTTATGTCTTAATGAAGAACTGAAAGAGGCCTGAAACATATGAGGTAATTGTATTTAAAAACTATTTAAAAACCTAATAAAATTTTCGAAAATGCATAAAATTTATACCGGATGCACAATAACGATTTAGATGAGTTTTATTAGAGTGATAAAAACCGATAAACAACACAATAAAATTTGTGTTCAACTGCAGATAAATGAACCCTTAAAAGACCAGAAATAAATAACACTAAAGACCGGCAGTGTCCTATTAATATTTATATGAATAAATGTAGGGAAAAGTGTTTTTGTTTCTGTTTATTTAAATTATTACTTTATACATTTAGTACATTTTTTTAATATGTCTCTAAATGATACCAAAACACGTTTAAATTTTAAAATTTGTCCGATACTTCCGGTCCTCTAAGGGTTAAAGCTAACTTGGCGACTGAATATGCAAGGGTTAAAAATTATGTATTCTTCACCACATAAACATTTTATTTGCTAACAATTAATGCCATTTGTTTAAATTCCGTTATTTTTGTCCCATGTTTCATTTTTAATCAAACAACGATGTTCAGCCTTTACTTTAACTTTATATCAAAAATTCAAATATATTGGTAGGCTTGAATGTTACGCTATACCTATAAAAAGAATTGAAAGTGAAAAGTAAATTATACTTTGAACAGGATAATTACTCATTCCATAAGTCTAGATACGCTGATAATTATGTTTAGTGAAATAACCTGGGCATTAATTTGATGGGAAATATTATTGAATGGCAAAAGTCAACCATGTATTAAAACAGAATTAAGAACATGTATTATTAAAAGGTTAACTGTCAATAGGTCACATACGATAACCGGGTAGTATTTACCCGTATGTCGGAGCGGCCGTATACGACCCATAGAAAAGTATCCTCATATCAAACTTGGCGCCTTGAACATTTTAAACTATTTTCCTATACCGCCGAACCTATTAATACTGAGCGAAGGAAGGGGAAGAATTTTAAATTTATATAGCACGTAACAAAACCTTTAAATGTTATAAAAACCAATTGAAATCTAATTTAGAAAATACATAATTTTTGTTTTTATATTTTATATTATGTAATTCATGAATTAATTATAATATTTTAGAAATGTTAAAGATTAAAGTAACACAATCTGCTTCATGTTAGATTAAAATAATTGATTATGTTAAAAAATATTAAATTATATTTCAGGTTAATAAAATAATATCATTTTAGTTGGAATAGATATTTTAATTTTTGATGAATTTTGGGGAAATGAAACATCCTATAAAACACACAGACACAGAGTAAAACTTACCGATACTGATATAAACCCAGTTTTCAAGAAATTGATACTGTTGACAGCAAATATATCAAATAAATATTTGAAAATATTTATAATTTAAAAAATATACTTATTTTCAACTTACATGGGTCGATTTGAATTTGATTAAACATTTCCTCCCAATTTAACGTTATAAAAAATATTTCACTGAAACAATTGAAAGATTCGGCAATTTTTAAAACAATCCAGTTTAAATAGGAATCTACACTGATTTGAGAAACAGTTTTAATAGCTCTAAATAAATTTTTAGAAATAATGAAAATAAGTTTTCTTTCACAACTGGATAAATGTTCGAAATTGTCTATTTCAATGGCATTTTTGAATAAATTTTTGTAGCTTTCCAAAGAAGAACATTTCATGATCCTATTTGACATGGACCATGGCAGTGAATAAATAATACATGCATTTTTATCTTCGAAATTTTTCAGATCGTTGAAATTAAAAATACTTTCGATAATATCTATGGATTCGAGTTCCATGTTTGCCAGAAATGGAATAAAGTAATCAGATAGACTATCCCATATACTTTGTCCAATGTCGATAATTAGATCCTCAAGAGAATCAATGAGTTTGAAAAATCTAAAATAATGAATATGGACAATGATTTTCAAATATTTTCCCAAGTACATTTTAATATTGGGAAATTGTATAACCATTAATGATGCTCCCAAAACACTAGAATTTATAATCTCTCTTCGAAATTCGTGTAAGAAAAATATTTATATATTAATTATTATCAAATATGAAAACAAGATTTCTCTGATAATATATTTGCATGATTAAATGAAGTGTTCTAATTCTAACATAACGATCAAGACAAGATCAACGACGCAATATTCATTAAACCCAAAGAATTATTTAAACCAAAAAACGATATTAAAAATTAATTGAAAAGGTTAAAAGATTTTCTTAAGTTAATGTAAATAACCGAAGAACTCAAATTAAAAAAGAGTAAAAATATGAAAAACTATAAGGCAAAAAAAAAGATGCAGGTTTACTTTCAAATCAACTTTGCGTGGTAACATCTGAAATGTGTCGTGACGAAGAGTCAATTGTCATACTAGTCTTCTTATAATGTTATATAATAATGCACTCTACTAGATTTATTAGATAATTAAAATATTTTCATTATTTAAAATTGTAAACTATTCATCCTATTTAAATAATAATATATATAAACTATGAAAACAGTATTCTTCATTTTAAAACGGCCTTCGACAACATCCTAACATTCTTAACCAGCCCCAGATCAATTCAAGCTGTGTACACCTATTCTAGGTGCTCAAGAACTGAAGGAAGATATAAAAATGCAAAGTTAAGAAAAGATATCAGAAATAAAAGAAACAATTTAAAGAACTGAAGAATTATGGCCAGAATCCAACATTGAGCGATGCAGCTAGAACAAATTTTGAAAAAAAGTCGTAGAAAAGTCAAAAAATTATAGATAATCCTAGATCGTCACAAATAAGGGTTAAATATGAAAGACAACAAAATTCATATCACATGGAAAATAAAAGGTAAATATTGATAACATGCAATATTTAAAGTTCTGACTAAAAGAGAGAAATGTTTGCAAAGGAAGAACGACGAAAAACTATCAAGGAAATCTCGCAGTGATTGTATGCGAGTACCAGAAGTATATATGTCATCCTAAATGAATCTGGCGTAAGAAAATTGGCATATAGATTCGTCCCACGTTTTTCTCTGAGATGTGTAAAAAGCGGAGGGAATGATGTCAGACAATCCTTCTCATTTTTGATGAACATGGTGATCAATTCCACAGAAATAACGTTACTGTGGATGAAACTCCTTTATCCCTGTGTTTTTCCGATAGAAGCGCGAGTCCAGCGAATGGAAATTTCTTGGAGAAAAGAATAGATTTGAAAATAGATTTGTTCTCTTCGATCACCATCCCAAGAGTTTCGATCTTGCACTCTGCAAATTTCATCTATTCAGGCATATGAAGAAACATTTGCGAAGGAAAATCTGTTGAAAAAAGCCTACATACCCTTATTGTTAAAATATACTGTTGGTTTTAATTTCCTTTAGCACCTAGTCGGGATACTTATTGAACGCATCACGTATGTAATTATTGTAGAAAATAGAAAACAAAATTAAAGAAATAGAGAAAAATGACAATATAAGGTGTAGGAATTCACCACCAGTCAATATTTCATATGGTTTTTAGAAAAATTGCACAAAGAAATTTCATTTTTACTAAAATTATAAATAATTTAAATATTAATCTTCTTTTAATCTGTTATATTTTCTCTCCTATACATATGCCTATACATATATATACATATATACCATGGTAAGCTTATTTACCATTTTAGCTATAATTTCATTTAATTAATTCATCCATCCTTGGTGTCTTAACTCTTGCACCAACCATAAAAATATTAATATTTCACTCTTTTTTTTTAAATTATACTCATCTTAAGTAACTTTTCTTTTCAATAGAATCTCGATGTTCATTCTTAAAAAAACGGATAAAAAATTATAATTATGTAGAAAGTAGAAATGTTAAATCTCTGAGATTGGATAAACATGGTTATTACGGGAATAATATAAGATCATGATATAATAAAATTAATTTTTAAATAAAAGGAGTTGACTTAAAATGTTGAGCATTAAACATTTATATCAATACTGTTAAAATATAATAACTTGTCTATTTTAGCATAATAATAATAAAATCATTTTTAGCTATATTAAGGTGAATAAAGTTATGATAGAAACATAGCAAACGAAGATATTAAACAAAGCTCTATATACATTAAATTCCGAAATATAAGTTTCTATAAAATTGTGCGCCAACTGAAGTATAAGCAGAAAAATAAATATTTTATCATGCAGTTCATAGAAATACCATAATTTTAATTTCAACGTAAAACTATAATTTTAGTTACGATCAGATAGTAAATTAATTTGCATATACAGTTTTTACATGAAAATTAATTTGCTGACTTTTTCAAAAATAGATATAATAAAACTACAATAGTATTTTATATGATTTTTATTTATATTTGTACGCAGTGTGTAAACTAATTCTAAAAATTTATTTATAATGACTCAAAAGTAGCAGATCTTTGCGACCCTCCGGGGGTCGCGACATACAGTTTAAGAAGCCCTGGCATAGAGAATTTAAGGAAGATTGTGAAGATGTTAATGATAATGAACATCCAGGTTGGCTTAAAAATGCAGTTACTGTAAAAAACATTGTTGCACATTATCTTGAAGTTTCATCCTATTGTATTCATCCTGTTCGATCAGAGTAAAGTGAACCAAACAGTTGGCGTCATTAGCATAACAATATATATATATATATATATATATATATATATATATATATATATATATATATATATATATATATATATATATATATATTTGACAATACAAATATATTTTTCCATGTGTCTAATTTTAATTCGTTCCGGTTCTTTTATCTGAAATAACTTTACTTTTTTGTAACGCATTCAATTTACTTATTGTAAATTGCATCTGAGTTGCAAGTGTTTAAATCAAAAAAAAATGGATGGGATTTCGATAAAAAATTATATTTAGAATATGTTATATAAGTTAGGGCGCACAATTTAAAAGAAATTTGGCAGAATAAAAAAATGATGATACATAATTACTGAATTATTTCAAAAGGGCTTGTGTATCGTTTAAATATTTGACATTAATAATAATAATAATAATAATAATAGTCTTTTGACAATAACAATCTTGGCCATATTTAAAAAAATTTCCTTTTACTGAAATCTTTAAAGCGTAGAAAAATCATCAATTCCAACCGAAATAATTTACTATATCATTAAAACAAAACCCAAACAATCTTACGCTTTTAATAAATCTTCCTTATTCATTAAGTTGTTATTGATGAGAATCGATAGAAGATTACTTAAGGATGCCCGATTATCACAGTCTGTGTCAAAATTAGAGTCCAACCACCTATAGACTACCTCAACTTTGTCTACACAAGCATTCCAACTTTCTACCTATTGTGAAATAATTTACTATCGTAGAGACGAGAAACACTCAGAAGCTTACACAAAAGTCATTCGTGTTTGCATATTCCTTGAATAATTGATTCGGTGAAAGTATTTGTACTTCAACTGAAATGCTTTGTGTCAACTTGGAATTCGGAAGCTTTTCTTTTGACGAAATCTGAGGGGTCGATCTGCTATGTGATGAAGACCTGCTGGAATTTTCTGATGAAGTTCTGCTTTGATAATTGAGAGCATTGTAAGATTGAATAGGTAAAATGCAATTGCCGGAATTTGTGACACAGCCTTCAACCACTTGATTAAATATGAGATCCGAACTATCAAGTCCATAAACAATATCTCTTGTTCGAATATCTGAATTCATTTTTATTTTGAGTTTGTTGATTCGACTATTTATTATTATTGTTTGATTGTAATTATACTATTATAAATTAACTTTTTATCATTTTCAACAACATTAGAATTAATCGTGGCCCCACTTCCAATACTCCAATTTCTTTTTTGAGGTCCCAATGTTGTTGAATCATTAGAGCAACTTACCAATAATTGTTTTGGAGCAAAATGTGATCGACTTTTATTTACGTTAGGTAAGCTAGGACGTCCTATAGTTAAAAAGTATTGACGTGGTTCATTTAATTTTCGATTTTTTAAATAATTTAAATAAAAAATACATACGATCTGCTACCCAAGTGCTTGGATTCTTTCTGTTAAGAGTTGATGAGTAATCTTTCTCTTCTTCCAATTCTTTATCGATTTTAATTTCTGCAAGAGTTTTAGGCTGGATTTTTTGTTCTTGTTGAATTTTACGAAGGCACCATTTTTTCTGACGCATTTCCATAATATCGAGAATTCTAAATCGAACTCTAGTTTCAATAAGTATAGATTCAGACAACTGACGAAGTTTCTTGAATGAATCATTTAGCTTTTTCTTGCCTTTATCCTCTGTTTCCAATTTAGCTCCACATGTTTCCAACAATTTACAAAGACAGATTAAAGAATCTGCTTCATTTTCTTTTGTTAATAAGTTATCAATACAAAAACAAATAATTTTAGTAATTAAAACTCCTTTTAAATACAGTTCGCCAATAAATCTAAAATAAATAGTTAAACATTAATATTAATTACAAAAATTGAATAAGTTACTAATCAAGGATGTAGCTAGAATATTTTGATGTTGAAACTTGCGCTTACACATTTTAATCTATTTTAATCTTCAAGTACATCGAATAGCAATTTAAAAGACTTAAGTTCTAATTTTGATCAATTTTTCGAAATGTAATGTATGAACTTATTGATTTTATCAGACAATTTAAGGGTATCATGAAGTTTCAGTGATATGTTAAAGGTACAAACAGGGAAGGTAAAAATATTTGAGGTATGGTAAAAGTGGAGTATAATGTGATTGAGCCTCTTATGCAAATGTACGCAGTATATTTTCCGTATAAAACTAAGTAGGTTTTATTTTGGAAATTGAGTAATAATTTTACAGTTGTTTATTTCAGTGTTATAGAAATTTCCGAAATTTGAACAATTTTGTATTATGGATATCGGACTTGGATAAAAGAGACGAAACTAAGATTAAACCTATTTTTGTAAAGAACAATTACTAGTAAAAAAAGAAACATGGACAATATTGTTGGCATTTTTAATTTTTTCAATGCTTTAATATTTTATTCAATAAATAAAATAGTTTAAAGATTATTAATAAAAAGCATTTACCAAATCTGTAAGTCTGTCCGTAATTCATCAATATCACATTAAATTTTACAATAATCTTTTTTTATCAGTAATGTGACATTTTTATTTCAGTTTTGTCTTCTAATAAACTTTTTTTTCTATCGAATGATGCATAACTTGATCAATTGTCTTATTAATTTTTGTAAATATATTTGATTATATTTGTTTGTTTTTATTGTCGTATTTGGAAAGATATATGATTTATGCAAAGATGTTGAGCAAACGGTTGTGTAATCTATATTTTAAGAGTTTCCCTGAGTCGTGTTATCTGTACTCTGTGTTTATTAGTGGATTTAAAACACTACTTAGATCTTGTTCAGTTCTTGGTCATGAATTAAAATGTCATTGGCGCAATGCCACATAGATAGGAATAATTAGGCACAAGCTCCAATTTCATGTTCTTGATCACCGTTGACTGACAGAATGTAATATTATTAGTGAGCACAAATAAAGGATTAAAGAGTAGTGTGTATAGAAAGAATGATTGTGTTTGTATTTGCAATGTCGCATTTGAAGTGATACGTGGAAATCATATCGATAAAAATGTAACAAAAATTGTATTTCAATTTTTTATAAAAATTTGAATTTTAAAATAAATTTTATTTTATGTAAAATGTATTTTTTAAAAATTAACAAATTAATTAGTTTGATTTTTGATAATTTTATAATAGTACAAGTAATGTTCGTTTAAGGTTTTCTAATAATTCAACCAGTGTCATGTTTATGTTTAAGTTATAATATACTAAATAGATTTTTTTAAATTTTAATCTAAAAACTTTTTAAAAATTGAAATTTAAAATTATTCGACTCAATAATTTAAAAACATTTGAAATCAAAAACAATCCACAACAAAACCTACATAGAAAAATTACAAGCAAGTGTTCACAATAGTTTGCATAATAATTTTCGGATCCAATGATTTTATCAACAAAACTTCAAAAATTACACGGTTACAATAATTATTAAAAAATTTTAAAATCAGACATGCTTATTGTACTCACTATTATTGATCAATCCCTTCGGTTGATAATGTTCGTAAGTTCGAATAAATAGATAACGGGAAGTTTCCCAAATGTATGTGACATTACACCCATTACACGTAAATTGATAAACGAGATCAGAACACAATCCAGTGGGATCTTTAACTTTATTAATAAACATATTGCGTACTTACATGAATTAAATATAATCTATAATTAATAATTAACATATAGATAATTAACACGTGATCAGATTCACTTGAAAAAGGCAGTGCCGGAAATTCGTGAATATCAAAAACATCGATATATTTACTGATTCATAGTCAAACTTTTTAATAAATACAATGGGAAAGAAATCAGTGGTGAAATTTGAATAAAAAAGTTCTTATAATTAACACATGTCTATAGCAAATTTAATAATTAAAATAAAGATTAAAAATCTGTAAAATCATAAGGAAGTATCTCACCTTATATTACCATAATACCGATCTTTTGCTTTTTTAATTTGTTCATCAACATCACTTTCCATAAGTGCTTTAGTTTTCGGTTTCTCATTAGAAGCTTTCAATAACCAATCTTGCCGAACCTTTTCTAATTGTTCCTGAGAAATAAATCAACAATTGTATAAAATTTGGAAAGACAAATCAAAACATTTAATAAATGATAATTATTTAGTGAATATCAATATGCTAGCTTAAATTGATTTTTGGCTTATTGTTTTAAATTTTGAGGATTTTAGATAGGAAATTTGTTCTTAGTTTTTGATCAGGAAATTATCTGGTACATTTGGTTTTTCATAATAAACATTTAGGATTCATTAACCCGAACTAATAATTTGAGAAAATTTATGGAATATCTGGATTTTTGTAATAATTTCATAAATTTGGTGCGTTAGATAAATCATTGAACTAGGATATTAATAGAATGATGGCAATAGTGACGCTGTAGCGGTCATTCTTATTCTTAGTTTCTACATATTTACCATTGCCGTGAAAGAGCAAGGCAGTTTTGTCATTTTCATGTAGAGCCTAGAATATTGCAGTGCCATCAAATTCCTTGTGCTGAAAGGCACTGAGAATAAAGATATTGTTCAATAGCTACAGTCTGTCTACCAGGACCTTTGGCCAGTCAGATCAACGATTTACAGCTGGATTGGAGAGTCTAATCGAGGCCAGCAGTTTGTTTTCCCCGAGGAAAGATAAGGTATACCGACTATAATTTACGATAAGAAACAACAATTGTGCCAGAAAACTGTTCTCTCTAAACGCAGAATCAGCATCAGTGAACTAGTGAAACGCATCTACCTTTGCCATCCTAAAGGATTTTGGCATCAGAAAACTCTGTTCGTACTTTGTTACCAGATTCATTAGTAGTGAAATGGCTGCTCTTGCTGCAAATCCAACCTGAAGCTACGACAAATATGGTAATGCATTTCTTCAAAATATTGTGACCGAAGATGAGACTCCCATGAAAGAAAGAGACTATGCAGAGTGGCGAATGCCAAGTGAATCATCTCCACGCAAGCTCCTCAGCGGAACATCTCACGGACGGGCTGCCATACTGACTGTATTCTAGGACATTCACGGCATCATTAAAATGGAATTTCTGAATCGTTAGGCCACAATGAACTCCCAATATAACAGTAAACTCATGCGTTATGCGCGGAAGCTTCGAAAAAAGTCTCTATGCTTGGCTCTCTGGTTGTTGTATGACCCCCATCCATACAGCCGGGATCTTGCTACCAGTGATTTTGTGCTATTTTGTCATCTCAAACAATATCTGAAAAGCCACCATTTTCAATCCGCAGAAGAACTAAAGGAGAAGATGGAGAATATCTTGACTCTCTTGCTCCAAATTTGTGGAACTTCTTCGTCACTAGAAGAGATATGTGGAGGAAAATGGTTTATATGCTGAGAATTGAGTTATTGCTACTAACAATTTTTATTACAGTTACATACTCTAACAATTTGTTAGAGCATGTAACTAATACAAATTTGAACTTGATTTGACTTTTTGTTCTTGTCGAGTCCAGGGACTTACCTATCACACCACGTATATTTACAAATATTAATCAATTATGTGATATCCACTATTTTAATAAAATCCAAATTATGCGATCATAATCACGTAATTTGTATTAAAATTTGAAGAAATATGTAGATTGTTGTATAATTTCAAAAATTTGTCTTTATGTTGTAAACATGGAATTATTTTTTATTCATTATTCAAATCTTATGGTTCTGTGAAAATTTAGGCCACAAATTTTGGAAAACCTGTTAAAGTAATTGATGAAACGGTAAATATGAAAAATACTTTGTTATTCGAAGATAAAGCTACTTTTAATATAGTTAAAAGAAAAGCGAACAAATTGCGCAATATTCTTTAGGCATACTTCAAATGATAATTTATTTCATGTATTTGTGTCTTAGGCTTGTGTTATTGAAGAGGATATTATTAAATGCATTCAACATTGTGCCGGTGATTTTCGTCAAATTAACTTTAGAGTTCTGTGAGAAATTGACATTAAACGATTTAGAAATATTTTGGTTCCTAATGTAGATTACCTGAATTTTGAAAGTTGGTTGAAACAGATTTTACAAAAAAATACTTTAAAATTATATATTATAATTAAACTTTACATTCCATTTGCAACCTTTAAAACATTTTGTAAGAGGTCAATTAATACAAGATGACAAATATTACACAATTTATGAAATACGTAATAACTTTCAGCAACATACTTATATAAAAATTATGGTTAAGTAAATTTGTGTTAAGTTCAGGTAAAAAAAATACAAAATTCAAGTAAAAAATTCAAAAATTCAAGTAGCAATTATATTCTTTTATATATTTTATATAATTAAAAAAACTAAGAGGAAACAATTTGCAAAAAAGTATTGAAGTGTTTGCTGAAACACTCATTTCTATATATTAAATTTTATATATTAGATCAGCGGTTTCCAAACCTAGAAAAAATATCTCAAAACATTAGATTTTTCTCTTTTTGATGACTACCTGAAATATAGAAGTACTATACAAAACCTCACACGAACACAACGCCGACATATTATGCACTTCATAGTAGCAATATTTTACAAGAACAATCTCAAAATGTAGTTCGACCAGCCATAAAAAGATGCTTACATTGCCCTCGAAATCTTGACAGAAAATATTCGACAGTATGCGTTTCATGTGGTAAAATATATGTCCTAGACACGCGGCGTCAATTTGTGCAAGCTGTTCGGAAGATGTAGAGTGATTTTTTATATTTTTTATATATATATAGTTATAAGTATCTTGATGTTTAAAGGTAAAGAATGCATGGAATTTGACATTTCTTGTTATTGTGTAAAAGAGTTAAAATTTTGTTATTTGGTAATTTTAAACTCGAAGTGCTAAAAATGACGAAATAATAATTATGGTATGAAAATTATTGTTTTACCAAAGGTTTTGGCGCCTCCCCTAGCCATATGCCGCGCTTACCGGGTTGGAAACCACTGTATTAGATGGTATATTTAAATTCTCGAGTGCAATTTTGTTTAAATAACATTAATAAAAAAAATCACTTTTTCAAATTTAAAAAACAACAACAACATGCATTTCGGTTTCCGTAATGCCGCTCAAACCCTTCAACGTTTTATGGACATCATTTCCAGAGACACTCCGCACATTTTCGCATAACTCGACTATATCATAGTGGTTTCCTCAGACCATCAATCACACTCTAAACACCTTTTCGAAACATTCTCGCTTCTAAACTGAAACAACCTGCAAATCAGCACTGAGAAATGTCAGTTCTTTCAACCTCAAGTTCCTTTCCTCGGACATATTCTATCCGCGAACAGTTGCGATCCACTGCCCGAACGACTCGACGTAGTTCACTCATTTCCAAAACCTATCAGTCCCCCAAACCTTGCAGTTTTCTTGGGACAGTGAATTTATGCCACAGATTCATACCCCACTCTTCCTATATCTCTCAACAAGAGCGGTAAGAAATCCATCATCACCTGGTCAGACAGTTCGAACGCAGTATTGGAGAAAACCAAAGCTGCACTATCTAACATCTCTACACTACATTATCCAGATAACAACCTTCCCTTTACACTCACAACAGACGCAACCGACATAGCCGCCGGAGCAGTGCTCAACCAAATTAAGGACGGTGACATAGAATTCTTCTCGCGTAAATTCTCCCCAGCCGAAACCAAATACAGTACATTCGACAGAGAACTCTTAGCTATCTTCATGGCTGTAAAATACTTCCGTCACTTCCTCGAAGGACGTCACCGATCACAAGCCACTGCTGGACTGCCTCACAATGAAAGATCCTTCAGCTAGGATGTTCCCGTCATCTCACATTTCTCTCATAGTTCGATTTCGAGATCAGACACATTTCAGGTGGAGATAATGTAGTAGTGGACTGCCTTTCGAGTGCAGAAATCTCATCAATCTCGTCCACCCAACTCTTTACGCTCGACCTCCTTTGCAGTACCCCTCTATCGGACAGCGATATAAAAAAATTCCAGTCGTCACACCTAGTCATCGACGGTATCCACCTCGACACGTCATTCAACAACACACAGCGTCCAATCCTACACGAATCACTGCATAAGAACACGTTCCATGCTGTTCACGACCTGCACCACCCAGGTACGAAGGGCACGTATGCCGTAATACGCCAGAAAGTTACCTGGTTTGCTCTCTTCCATGACGTTCAACAGTAGGTAAACGAATGCACCAGTTGTCAACAGCACAAAGCACACATACAAATCAAATCAGAGCTTACATCTTTTCCTACCGGCTCACGTTTCGATACTCTTCACATAGATTTAGTCAGTCCATTTCCCGCGGACAACGGCTTCTCCTAGATACTTACCTTGATCGATCGGAAGACACTCTGGTTCGAAGAAACTCCCTTACCCAACATAACATCCCAAACAGTAGTGGATTTCCTCGTTTCAACTTGGTTCTCTAGATACGGAATCCCTTCATTCATCATCACCGACCAGGGCACCCAATTCGAGGCAGATCTATTCACTTACCTTACGCGCACACTAGGAATCAAGTGTTTGCGTACTTCCTCTTATCACCCATAGACGAACGGTCTAGTAGAACGAGCTCACCGCACCATGAAAACGTCATTCCGCATCCTGGCCACGTCAGCCGGCTGGACAAAGCCACTTCCCATCGTTCTTCTAGGATGACACAACACACCGAATCGCTCAAACGGAGTCTCCCATTCACAGCTGCTTTTCGGCACCAATATCAGTATGCCGTTAGAACTTATTGATCTTGATACGGAGTCCTCACTACAGCAAATCAACGAGGCTCGGAACCATTTCCTTGCCCTCGATACAAACCCATCATTTACTTATTCTTCGCTATACAAGCTATACCGGCCGACTGCTCTCTCCTCTGCGTCTCACGCATGGCTCAAATGCATGGATCACAGCAATTTGAAGCCGCGCTACTCAGCACCTTTCCGTATACTCAGACTCTTCAGAAACACAGACGAACTCGANATGAAAGGGTAGAATTCACGTTTAAGTTAAAACTGGATATTGCTAATAAACATTTAAATTGTATATATCAGATTACATAAATTTTTATATAAATATTTAAATTAATAAATTAAAGTAAATATAAAAATAAATATAATAATAAATTAAAAATAAAAAATAAATTAAAATATATTAAATATTAAAATAAATTAAACCAGCATTGAAATCAGCATCAAAATTAAAATAATAAAAAAGCCTCGAACAGATTGTTTGAATATTACAAAAAAGCGCAGTTTTGTGAATAAAATAAATTTAGTAATTTTATTTGTTTAATTTATTAATTATGGAGATTGAGAATGAATTCGACGTTGTTGCGGCTAACATGGCGACCACGCCAACAAACCTATTGATTAGCAGGTTGCTACCAGAAAGATTCCACAGAGACGACGACCTGGAAGAATTCATCAAAGAATGCCAAAATTTTTTTAATATTACGAAAACATCTGTCAAGATGCAGATGATTCTGGTTACCACACTGTTGGATAAACCATTATACGATGAATATGAAAAAGCAGAAGGAAAAACATTTGAAGAGAAGCTCAGATCAGCATTTTCGAGGCCAAAATCATTATTCGAAGACTTAAAGGAAGCTCTAAATTATGAACAAGGATCCGATTCAGCAGACCGCTTTATCGAAAAAGTAGAGAAATTAACCAAAAGATTATTGCGACATGAGTGGAACGAAGAAGAAATTAAAAGCACAATTAGAAAAGTTGAGAAAGTGAATAAAGCTATAAACCATGTTAACTCCATCCGACCTATAACATATATGAAACTCGTCAAAACCTACAGAGATGCCGTTCAAAGACCCGCACAGACAAATACAATGCCAATGTCAAAACCATTGGAAGCGACTAAGAACGTCGTATGCTGGACATGCCAAAAACCAGGTCATTTAAGCCGAGAATGTACTATGAAGAGGAGGATTCAGTGTTTTGGATGTGGATTATATGGACACGTACGCCGAGAATGTCCAAACATTCAGTGTAGGAGATGTCATCTACAAGGTCACAAAGAAACTGAATGCTATACAAACCTAGAAAGATTTAAGCCGAAATGAATCATTACGGAAGAAATAATGCAGCACACCGAAATAAAGGGGGCCGATTTCAACAGAACAATCAGTATAACAGAAGAGAGGTAGCAGCAATTGGAAATCAAGATGCAAACTATCAACTGAATTATTCAAGTGAAGCCGAAGAGAAATACGACGAAATGCAATACCCAAACGAGGAAGCTCCATCACAGGAGGCGATGATAGGAGCCATTTATTAGGTAATTTTGATTTTGATGAAAATGCTGGTTATAATAATGTAAATAATTTTTATAATGTAAATAATTTGAATAATGTAAATAATTTGAATAGTGTAGATAATTTTAATATTTTTAGTAAAGATTTATGTAATAATATGGATGATAAAACTAATTTTAATGTTTATAAAAGTAGCAGTATAGATCATAGAAATGAAAACAGCAAAATAATGTGTAGCTGATGAAAGAACAGGAGAAAAAGTATATAGTTTCCTAAAAAAGTCATTTGATATAAATGAAGATAAGATTGAGTGGATTAATGAAATTTCCAATAGTATAAAGAACAAAGTGGAACAAAATATATTTACGAAAGACGAATGGAAAGGACCTCGTATGACTTATCATAAAATGCAAGGTAGACCAAGTATAACACTTGAAATTCAGGGGCGCGGAATTGAGTGTCTGTTAGATACAGGAGCACGAGTTAATGTAATGTCTAAGCAGTACTGGATAAATTGGACAAAGTCGAGATAATAAAAACAGATGAAATGCTAAGGTGTGCAAATGACAGTAAATTGGAGACTATAGGAAAAGTTCAAATTGAGGTAAAGATAGGGAAGCTAACAAAAATAGTGACCTTTACCGTCGTACAAAACATTGTCCCAGATGTTATTGGGGGTATAGAATTACAGAAACAATTCGGTATTGAATTAAGATGGATTCAAGAAGGTGAAATGATATCTAACGAACGTATATGTGAAATTGATGCTAAATTTGGGAGGAATATTACAAATGAAGAAAGATTCCAACATGCGATAGAGAAGTTGAAAGTAAAAGAAGATAAATTGCTTGTAGAAATTATCAAGAGAAATAAATGTGTTTTCATGGCTGACAAGTGGGATGTTGGATGCACTGATTTAATTCAACATAAAATTGAAACAAATGGCGGACCAATAATGATAAAGCCCAGAAGACAGCCTATAAACTTGGAAGAGAAAATAAACATGGCCATTAAAAATCTTGAGGATAATAATATTATAAGGAAGTGTAATTCACCTTGGAATACCCCTTTAGTGTGCGTTTGGAAAAAGGAAAAGAAGGATATCAGACTCTGTTTGGACTTTAGACAACTTAACAAAATTACTGAAAGACAAGCGTTCCCGATGCCTAACGTTGACGAGATCTTAGATGCTTTGCATGGTACTAGATATTTTAGTTCTATTGACCTTGGAAACGCATACTATCAGGTGAAGTTGGATAGAGATTCACAGGAGAAAACAGCTTTTTCAACGAAAGAGGGACAATTCTGTTTCAACCGAATGCCGTTTGGCATCGCGGCAGCACCAGGAACCTTTCAAGAGCTCATGACGAAGATATTAAAGGATTTATGGAAAGACGGGGTAATGGTTTATCTGGACGATATATTAATTTTTACTAACACAATGGAAGAACACTATAAACTGCTGGAAAGAGTATTGCAGAAAATCGCAGAAGCTAAACTAAGAATTAATCCTGAAAAATGTCAAATACTGAAAAGCGAAGTGAAATTCTTAGGCCATATTATAAATAGAGACGGCATCCAAACGGATCAGAGCAAAATTGAAGCTATTCAATCATTTCAAAGGCCGAAATGTGTGAAAAATTTAAGGAGTTTCTTGGGTATTTGCAACTATTATCGAAAATTTATTAAAGAATACGCAAAGAAGGCAAGAGCTTTAGAAAGTATATGTGGTAAAAATAGCGACAAAATAATATGGAATGAAAATTGTGAGCAGGCTTTTGAGAATATGAAGTTGGCATTAATAACCGCACCGATTTTGGTATTTCCTGATTTTAAGAAAGAATTCTGGAATACTGGATACGGATGCAAGTTTCGATACAATCGGCGCAGTCTTATCACAGAAGAATGACATGGGATATGAGCAAGTTATCGCTTATGGCTCACATGCGATGAATGATCACGAAAGAGGCTATTGTATTACAAGAAAGGAACTCCTGGCTATATATTATTTTTGTCGGCATTTCAATCACTATTTATATGGAAAAAGATTTACACTACGTACAGATCATAAAGCAATAACATTTATGCTAACCACGAAGAAGCCAATTACAGCTCAATTCCAGACCTGGATAAACTATTTAAGTAGCCTTGATATAAAAATGGAATTTAGAAAGGGTACACTACATACTAAAGCAGACATGTTATCGAGGAAAACGTGTGGCACATGTGTACAATGTCTTATGGAACACGATAATCCTAAAATGGGAAAAATGAAAACCAGAATGTTAAATATAATGACTGAAGACAAAGGAGAGGAATGGCAAATGAATAGTGATGAAATAGAGGAGATTAAAAATAAAATAAGAACGCAAAAGAGTGGAAGGTTTATAATAGAGGATAATATTATTTATACCAAAGATAAAAGAATATGGATACCAGAGAGCAAAAGAAGAGAAATGATTAACAAAACATATCTATTACTGTGCCATGCTGGAGTTGACAAAGTTATCAAATACATACAAAACAATTTTGATATGAGAGATCTAATAAAGGAAGTAAAAACGACAATATCAAATTGCGAATCGTGTCAAAAAGTTAAAGTTGTAACTACAAAGATGAAAGAGAAACCAAAAGTACTTGAAGCATCTGAACTCTTCGAGAAAATATATATGGACATATGTGGCCCAATGAAAGAAACATTTAACAGGAAAAGATACATTTGCGCAATAATCGACCATTACAGCAAATACATCTCGTTAACAGCTATAAATAAACAGGATGAAGAGACAATTGGGAAGATATTGTTAAACAACTGGATTCTAAAATTTGGGGCACCCAAAGAACTACATGTAGATTGCGGGAAAACATTCGAAGCTAATAGCATAAAGAATATAAGCAAAAATGCAGGGTTCGAGATAGTGTATTCGAGTCCATATCATCATAATACGAATGGTATAATCGAAAGACAATTCCGGACAATAAGAGATTTTATTAATGCATCGCTGAAAGACGGAAATACAAAAGACTGGGCAGACCTTATCCCAGATATAGAATATACACTCAACGCAACCATTCAAAAAACAACGGGAGTAAGCCCAGCTGAAATTATTTTTGGTAGGAAGATTGATAGATCAAAATGGTATAATGATAGTAGAATCAACAGGAACGATATCGCATTGAAAATTGAAAGTAAAAGACAAAATGAGGAAACAACAACTGCAAGGAGGTTGGATATTGGAGACAAAGTGTTAATCAAACGAGAAATACGAAACAAGGATCAAGATAGATATGAAGGACCATACACGGTAACAAAACGAATACACGATCGCAGTTATATGCTGAGAGATAAAAGTGGGAAGTCTTTAATCAGGAATATTGAAAAGATTAAAGAATTTAAAGAAGGGGATGAAAGGGTAGAATTCACGTTTAAGTTAAAACTGGATATTGCTAATAAACATTTAAATTGTATATATCAGATTACATAAATTTTTATATAAATATTTAAATTAATAAATTAAAGTAAATATAAAAATAAATATAATAATAAATTAAAAATAAAAATAAATTAAAATATATTAAATATTAAAATAAATTAAACCAGCATTGAAATCAGCATCAAAATTAAAATAATAAAAAAGCCTCGAACAGATTGTTTGAATATTACAAAAAAGCGCAGTTTTGTGAATAAAATAAATTTAGTAATTTTATTTGTTTAATTTATTAATTATGGAGATTGAGAATGAATTCGACGTTGTTGCGGCTAACAGTTAACATGTCTTTTTTTACACGATTTTCGTTCGAACGTATCTACCGTGTAAAAAAGAGTTGGGTGTATTAAATTTTATATATTAGATGGTATATTTAAATTCTCGAGTGTAATTTTGTTTGAATAACATTAATAAAAAAATTCACTTTTTCAAATTTAAAAACAACAGTAACTACCAGTAACATCAGAATTAGAATTTAGAATTAAATAACAATTTCAGCAGCAACAACCAAAAAACAGAATCAGCGAACAACATGCAACACAATTCATACCAACTGATGGATGAATTCGCAAATAACTATAAAGATCCTATGACCGAAGCCGTTGGAATTAATAACATTTTGTTCTATGTTAAATTTTACATTCATCTATTTCTCGGATTAGGTTTCTGTGAGAATAGGTACCTCACTACAAGTATATTGAAAATGAATTCAATGCAGCTAGAGAATTATTTTTACAAAAGTATGAGATAGAAAGTGATTTTATTGATTATTTCAAATCTGAATGGATTAATCAACATCCTGGATGGTTTGGAGGGTTATTTAATTGTCCTTCAAATAAATAATGGTTTAGAATCCATAAATAGAGTTGTCAAAGATCAAAAAACATTACGTGAAAAATTATAAATAAATGAATTCAAAGAATTATATTTTTTTCAACAGAACATATTACTTGAACTTTAATTTTTTTTACATGAAGTTTACACAATTTTACTTAATATATACCTAAGGTGACCAGATTTTTAGATGGGCAAAGCGGGACAATTTTGAATTTTCATATAGAATAAAAATAATATGGTAATATTTTTGATTTTTAACATCATTTAATTTACATGAACATATTTTATTGTTGTTTATATTGAAATTAGTTTGATTAACTTAAAATATTTGCAAAATTTTATTTTTATATTTCTTTCTAAAATTTCTTTAAAGATTAGGGTCAGTGATATACTTTTTGTCATCAATATAAAATTGAAGACTACGAGTATTTTAAGCTAAGTTTAAGAAAATTTATGTATTTATGAAATATATAAATAAATTACTTACCTTAATTTTCTATGGTAAGTAGCAGATTTGTAATATTTATTTGTTTAATTAGCTTCCTAGCACGCAGTACGAACACGAAGTGTATCATCTGAGAAACAAATACAATGTAACTGGGTAAGAAAAGCAATATGTTAGTCTTAGTAGTCCGTGGGATTCTTAGAATGCAAAACAATGATTTTCATAAATATAAAATTTAACTTAATTCTAAAAGTCTGGACTTTTGAAAAACGTTGCGGGACGCGGAATAAATCGTGAAAAGCGGGACGTCTGGTCACCTTATATATACCCAAAATTATGCACTCACGTAGCACTAAATATCCTGGGATTTTTACCTTGGTGTTTACTCATTATATTTTTGTTCACCTTTGATCTATTTTTATTTTCTTTTAAAATTTCATATATTTTCATTACGATAAAAGATCAATTTTATTCTATGTAATGCAAATTTTTTAATTTGAAAATGAAATTGACAGACAAATTGATTTGAATTTAGTACTCTTTATGGTGACAAAACTCGATGAAGACTAGAATAAAATGTCGAATAAAATCTTTAATATCTTATAGCACTAAATATTGGATTTTGTATAAAATATTTAAAGAAAAATCTTACTAACTTCCAAAGGAGTTGTAAACATTGCCTGACACTTTTGAAGCAAAACACTTCTGAATGTAACAATTTCATGATCTGATACATCTGCTTTTATTGAAGCCAAATACGAGCATATTTTAGCAAATGTTACGCTATAAGCCTCTTCTTTTACTGCCTAAATTATTTATTATAAAGTTACCATTGTAAAAAATATACAATGGCGAACCTTAAAAAACAACTCGTTAACTAAACATGTCATGCCCTCGTGGGTGCCTATTTTTAAAGACACCAAATCATCGAGACACTGATCAAAATTTTGTGGAACAATTTTATTCAATATTCCTTTAATTTGTCTAATAAGCTCCTCGGTTTCACTTAATTCTTCTCCGGCCGCTATTCTCTGTTTACAAGTAACATATCCATCATCGCTTCTAGCTAATACATTTTCAGTATTTCCTAAATTAATGTATTTAGGATAACAGTGAGAGTTCTTCATATTTAAAGGTCTCCATGAAATAGGACCGCCCTGTGATGTCTAAATACAATGAATAGGTTACAGGTTGAAATGTATTAATTTATTTCATATAAAATATCTTTAATTTTTTACGATTTCCTAAACAATAGTTTGATAAAAAACATTTTAAAATGAATGTAAAAACAATAATTTTCAGGATAAATATTATATTAGGTAGGTAGGAAAATAATTGCAGCTTTTGTTATTTTTGAAAAAGACTATTTAATTATGCTTATCTAACATATTTTAAATAACGAAATTATGCCCACTACTTTTGAAGTGTAAAATGGAAATTCAATTGATTTCAGTGTACGAATTCAAAATGAGTCATAAAGCAGCGTAAACTGTTTCCAACATTGTTTACAAAAAAATAATAACAGAGATAGTCATATAGTAAGGGATGTCGAAAATATTATGTCATCAGTGACAATAAACTGACGACCATTAATAAAGTGAAATAGTCCTAAACAACCTGAGAAGTTACATTGGAGCTAAATGTTAGCCATTCAACAATTCTTCATCTCTTGCAATAAATTGGAAAATCAAAAATCCGATGTTACAAAAAAAACTGAATTAATTCTTTATGATAAATTGTCACACGTGATGACTAGTTAATACTTTTGAAGCGTCTTGACAACTTTACAAAAAAGATTTTCGACAACCGAAAAGTATCTGAAAACACCTTCAGAGAATTCGTTGGTTTCAGGACTTTAAAACTCTGAATAAGTAAATTTTGTTATTATAAGAACTTTTTTTTCCAATTTCACCACTGACTATTTTTTTCATTGGATTTATTAAAAAGAGAGCTTGAAGACTATAAATCAGTAATATATCGATGTTTTTTGATACTCACGAATTTTCGGCACTGTCTTTTTCAAGTGAATTTGATCATTATTACATTTACCAATTATTGCTGGAAAAATTAATTTATTTCATATTTTAAAAAATTTATTGGTTTAATTATATTTTGATTACCCAAATAATATTTCCTATTTTTTATATTTTATTTTATAAAAAACGTTTTATAATTTTTTTTAATCTCATGAAAGAGCAACTCTCGACACAAAAATCTCTCACTCGTAATATAAAAACACAACAATCCTGCCTTCAGATAAAACAAACAGACTTGTGGGGCTTAGCACGGATCATTATGAATCACTCTTCAACGAACATCTTGCAAATTATACGCCAACAAAAAAATAATCTTACCATCCTCCTCGCAGATCACATTTAATAAGAAACTTGTTGTCATTGCTAAAAAACAGACTAACCTCGAAATCAAAGATTTACTTTCAAAATGCAATTGTAGTGAACCTTTACCAAGTACCATGACAATGTTGCCCAAAGATCACAAAGATCCTTTAAAAGGTAGACCTCTTGTATCTGCTGTTGACACTATATCCACAACTCTTTCAATGATTCTTGCTGAAATCCTCAAAAATCTACTAAATTTTATCCTCTGTCATCTTAAAAACGCAAACCAATTTGTTGCAAAAATTACAAACCTATCTCTTTCAACATCATTAGAGCAACAATACTTTTGGGGATCTCTTGATGTTTCAAATCTTTACAGTTCCAGCTTCTTTCTTCGAAACCTTCAAACCAGAAACTGTTTTTGCAGACTTATCTGAACAAGATTTCATAGAAATTGTCAAACTAGCCATAAACTCAAATACTATATTAATTAAAGGAAAACCTTTCACCGATTTTAGCCATTTTCTACATGCGTCATGTAGAATCAAATATTAGATCATTTTTTGGAGATAAAATCATGATGTGGAAAAGATATATTGATGACATTTTCATAGTCTCCACGGTACCTCTCAACATAATCTTGGCACATGCAAACTCCACTAACACCAGTATACAATTCACTCTTGAACTACCTGACCCAGATGGCAAGATTGTTTTCTTAGATACCATGATAAGTCCTTCTGAAGGTCCAGACACACTCACATTCAACACAGATTTATTCACTAAAAGTCTACACAGTGGACACATTCTTCCTTGGAAAAGTCACGTTCCACTCCAACGAAAAATCACTCTATTAGTAGGAGAGTAAAAGAGCAATAAGGAACTGTTCGGACAAAACGAAAAAACTTTAAAATACGGTTTTTACAAAATGTATACCCAAAGGGGTTCGTAGAAAAATACTTTTTGAGTGAATATAACTCTAATAGGCATAATACACGTCAATAAGTCAGTAATATACATACGCTTCCATTTTTTAAACAATAAGACATGTAATACAATCAGAGCTTACATTTGCAATATGGAGTTGCTAGTTCATATTCGCCCAACACATAGAACGTTCTAAACAAGACTCAACGAACACGTCAAAAGCAAAACCAGCAATTATCATGAACACTGGATAAAGTGCACAAATCAGCACCACTCATACACGAAAGAAAATGAAAAATGTTACAAGATGCGTTCAAAAATACATTGCAAAGATTAGTCGCAGAGACTCTCTATATATCAAAAAACTTAAACCGTCCATCAACATTCAACTAAATTTTAAAAAAATCCCTGAGACGTTTATTTGAATTTGAATTTAAATTTAAAATCAAAATATATAAAAATTAAAAAACGTTTTTTTATAAAATAAAATATAAAAAAAGGAAATATTATTTGAGTAATCAAAATATAATTAAACCAATAAATTTATTATAAAATGTGAAATAAATTAATTTTTCCCAAACAATAATAGGTAAATGCAATAATGATCAAATTCACTTGAAAAAAACAGTGCTGGAAATTCGTGAGTATCAAAAAACATCGATATATTACTGATTTATTACTGAACTCTCTTTTTAATAAATTTTCTTCTTGAAAAATAAATGCGTAATTAAAATTTCAATTTTAAATAAAGATATATTGCTTTAAAGTGTATTATTAAAAACCGCAATTATTTTGTCACAAAACTAACAGATTGATTTTGAAGTATTTTGGAAGTAATTATATTTAATTTTTATTTAATTATATTTAATTAACGTAAAGGTTACATTTTTAATTTAATCAAGTATAAAAATATTCGTATATGAACCAAGTTTTAGAAAAACCACCAGTTCCAGAACCTGAAAATATATTTTTCGTTCACTTGTAAAGGCTTCATAAGGCTGTAACTTTTATTGACCTAGAACGGAAAGATTATATCTTAAAATAAAATTTATAAAAACAAATAAAATTGTAAAAATTAGTTTTTTTATTAACTAATGTAAAAAAATACAGTTTTAGAAGCATCGTGTCATTTAAGAAGATCCAATAGCAGTTTATGATATGATTAACAACATCGATACTAGTCATACTATTAATGCACAAAAAAATCAGTGACTTTGGTTTAGTGAAATGATTACTTTATTTTCTTGGTTTAAAAAGAAAGTTTAGAAGCATTCTAAAAAATAATAGTATACAAGTTCATAATTTTCTTTTATTTCGAAATTTTCAAATGATTTAATCAGACAAAGTGTAGGGACACAAAACTGATTGACAATTTAACAATATATTCATATAATAAACTCGATAACAATCTCGATATTGATACAAAACAATAGTTTGGTCTTTCTTCTTCGAATTTGAAATGCGATCTGATATTTCTATTAGATGAACTTCGTACACTGATAAAGCATAAATACATTAAGAACAGGACGATTGATGTTCACCCTTCTTCACATTTTAACGTAGGGAAAATTGAAGTTTATTTTATTTATTAAACAAATATTTTATATTTTATTCACCAATTGTTAAAAATCAATCAAATCAACTATGGTTCATCAGCATTTTAATAAATTTCTGCTGAAATCCATCTATCAAAACTAGTTTTTTTTGATTAGCACAACCAAATTGAATATAATGATTTCCACAAATTTATTTTTAGGGATATATCTTATAGAATTTAAAGATCATAGGATATAAAAACTAAAAAAAGATCAAAACATTACAGGGTTTCCCATTTAATTTGCAGATGAATTTTCGAGCCCTTCCATTTTATCAATTAATTTGCAATCCTTAATTTATATGAACATCGAAAACATACCTACATCCGAACAAAACTTACAAAGTACCGAAAATTTACACGAAAACCATTTGGAAACGGTACAAACCGGACAGACAATGGCCGAAACCTCGAATCTTGCTGCAGTCACACCTCTTCGCAGAAGAGCCATTAAAAATGAAATGAGAAATCAAATTATAACCGCAGTTCAAGATAAGGTATCGTTTCAGTAGCGAATTTCACAGGATGCCATGTTTCAAAGAATAGTTGAAAGATTTCAAAACTGTAGTGAAACAACTCCGAAAAAAGAGGTGGATAAAAAAATGTCTTTTAAATGATCAACACAAATATCCTGGTTAAATTAATATGGTTCACTAACTTTGGGGGCTATTAGAACAAACCTTCAAAATGAAAGTGTTTTGACAATTGATTGAGCAATTACCGGACTTAATTACAGTTTGAAACGTGTTACCAAATTACCAGAAAGGCGAAATACCGATGAAACGTTAAGAATACGTAAAAATTATGCGAGAGTTTTAGATATTTTAACTGTTCAAGATGGTTGGAATAATTATTTTATAGAAGCTTGGATTCAATATAAGTATGATGCCGACAAGAGGAAGAGCGCCAACAGGTGAAAGAGTTGTTCAGAGAGTCGGAAATATAAGAACAAAGTATATTTCGATTTGGGCTGTAATCAGTAAAAGAGGAACATTTTTATAGGCAAAAAATCTGTGAGGCGTTTTTGTAATTTGTATTAAAATAATGGTATGATGTTGTGCGTGTTTGATTGTATGTTGAAATTCTTACTTATACATTAATTATTATTTTTTAGAAACTCCTCGAATAAATTAACGTTATAATTTGTTTTAATAATATTTGTATGTTGGATAATAAACGTGTTAGTATAATTTGTTATTATGGATTCGATTAATACCGT
>CAUHTR010007699.1:53196-65281 GCA_959609185.1 Schmidtea polychroa
CGATTAATACCCGTAGCTCTGTGTCTAATAAAACCCATGCATATAATACTGGAGATTATATTAATTTTATTAATGATTTACTTGCCGAGTTTGCTCAAAAAGGAATTAACAATGCAATTTTAATATGCGAAAATGTTGCATTTCACAGAAACCAAAATGTTCAATAAATAATTATAAATTCCGGACACACTAAAGTTTTTACCACCATATTCTCCATTTCTGAATACGATTGAGAATATGTTTTCTCAATGGAAGCATGATGTAAGGACTGCCCGCCCTACCAATGTATAATTATTGGAATGTATTGATAATGCTTTTGGATACATTACGCCTGATAACAATGCAAACTATTATAGTCATATGTTGATAGTATTAGTTTGGTGTCCCAACGGGAAAGTAATTGAAGATGAATAAATAAATTATAATTTGTAATCTTTTTTTAATTATAATTTTTAATTTCAAATTAATTGATAAAACGGAAGGGCTCGAAAATTGATTTTCAAATTAAATGAGAAACCATGTAAATGGGTTTAAACTATATAGTATATAGTATATAGTATATATACTTTTTATTAATGGATTTTTATTATATTTTATGTTTGTTACTTAAATTTTGAAATAATTGTTTTTAATAGCGTTTAAGTCTTTTTTAATCAAATTAATGAAATAAAAAAAATATGTAGTTCACTATGGTGGCTCTTTAAAAAATAAATTTTCGGAAAATGTCTCTCATTGAACTCATGCGTGCCCACCCTTGCTATATACTAGTGTTACTCATAATAATACGAAATCAATTTCTGAAGCTAAAAATACTTTTAAAACCGCTAAATTTCCCAATCACAATAAACAGAGTCGGTTTGTCTAAGCTTTATATGAGATAATGAATTTATTTTATTCTTGATAATATTGATTATATTCCATGTGACTAAATATCTCAAAATTTTTTCAATTGACCTAATAATAGAAAACTTTTTTGCGAAAATAACATTTTAAAATTGAAAAGATAATTTGAAAAAATGAAATAACCTTGTGTGGCTTTACAAACTTCTGATTGATCGATTGCATACATTCAACGCTCTCTAAAGTGGGAAAATTGTTTGGCTGAAAATATTGAAGTAAAATATCAAAAAAGTAAATATAAAAAAAAATTAGACTTTACATAAAGAATTTCATTAAAATCCAGGAAGTTAATCAATATGAAATTTGGCAAACAGAAAAGTTAATGGGTACATATTTGAAATTTTACGGTCATTTAAATTTATATTGTATTTCAGAATTTGGGTTGATTTATAAATAAATTTGTGTATTTCAAATAAAAATAAATTGCTTGATTATTAATATTTATTATTATTTTTAATTATTATTATTATCATTATTATAGGCCGCAATACAACAAATGGGTGTAAGTAAATAATATTATTGTGTAATTTTTCGACATGCAGGAAATTGTAAATTTTATCATAACCTTGAAGATTTTTTTCTAATAGCCATGGACTTAATAAATTAATTAAGCTTCAAAAAGATGATATATTAATATGAATAAATTTAATTAAATATCAAATATACACATGGAATAATTAACGACATGTTTAAGAAATTCTTTAGTTGATTTTTTACAGACCGCAATATAACAGTTAAATGACGGATACTTATATTAGTTATTTGATATAATAATAGTTCGGACAAATCATTGTCATTTTATAAAAATCAAATATTACAGTGGACCTTCGTTATAGCAATGCTCGAGATACTGCGCACTCGATGCTCGCGATAAGTTTATACAGGTCCGTGTGGCGTTAGTGAGTATTGCATTTTTTTGTTATTGTGTATTGAGTAATTGTGTATGTATTGAGTTCCTGCATGTATTTTGAATAGTGTTTAATTATTGGATGCACGACGAGAAAAAGAAAAGCTTGACATTATTGCTAAAGTTAAGAGCGGAGCAAACATAAGATCTACCATAGGGTATTTTAGAGCTTTAAATTCATTGTAGCCAATAAAGGACTTTTTCGCCAGAAGCAACATTCAATTCCATTTGAATTTCATCTGTTTTCCCTTCCAAATACTAAAACGAATCATATTGCGGTATGGTACATTTTCCTCTGACATATTCAAAATAACTCAATTCAATTGGTCAACAAACAACTAACATCATATTTCTATATTAGCCTCACTGCTGATTTATTAAAAGTAATTTTATTCAAATCTTTTTAGTTTTATTAAGTTTTATTAAGGATTTATAAATGAAATTAAATGATCAGTGTGAGAATCTAATTAAATTAATTAATTAAATTAATAAAAACTGAATAAATAGCAATTAAATAAAATATTAAATTAATGTATGTTGTAGATTGATGTGTTATGCAAATTCCATATACTTACATTATACTTTACGCTGAATAAAAATATTCATGAAGATTTGTTTGAATATTGTAAACAAATTGTATTCTTTTTATTTAATAAATATATTTTAAGATTTAAATTATGGATGTTGTAAATACTAAAAATATTATAACTAACAATACAGGTTTCCTGGATCCAGTTTATTTAAGATGTTTAAATATATTTAAAAGATTACAATCAAAAAACTTACTGTATCAAGTATAATGAATTCGGTGAATTCTTCTTTAACAGGTAGTCCTTTTGGCTTTTGTCGACTAATGGGTTTCTTTCCAATTCTAATCAAATCAGTTCTAGAATATATAAATTTATTTAGATGTTTTTCATTCAGTACGTCTTCAGACTGGCGAGAAAACTGTTCTATGACATGTAATTTCTGTAAATTACCATTTATTGAATCATATGTTCTATCCATAAATATATTATCTATAATTTCTGGCAGTATCTGACTTTTCTCGTCAATTGATATATTATCTGATACAATTGACAAACTTTGGCAACATTGAGAGATTTCCAGTGGTAATTCTATTTCAACAAGCTCAATATTAGTTCCAAGATCATCAAATTTATTATTATCTATTTCAGAAGATTTACTAGTATTATTTTGAGCTATATGATGCATTTTTGTGTTTTCAACTTCATGAACAACTTCATTATTTTTATTATTATGATTTCCGTTGGACTTAAATTGATGAGGATCCTGAATATCAAGACACTCATTTTTACCAGAGTCAATGTTGCGAAATTCAGTCTTATTCAAACACGGTATCGGGTGCTTATTCAAATCAGTGGGAGCACTCTCGAAAATCTAATTTATTAAGTTTTTGATTTTCTTTATCACTTTTAAAAGATGCTAAATCAATAGATTTTTTAGTTTCTGGATTAATGATTTCTAAAGGAGAACTCTGTTTTGGTAGTTTTTCCGTTTGAGTATTATATGTTAAATATTGTCTATGAGATTGAACAACAGGATAATGATTCTGTATTTGATTTGGTGCCATTTGAGAATGAAGCTGAGGTTGAATATGAGGTGAGATCTGATTAGGAATATGAGAAACGTGATGTTGAATCTGTGTAGAAGTCGGATACATAGAATAATTATGTGAAAATATAAAATTTGACTGATTGTTAGCATTAATTTTTTCACCCGTTGAATGATACATATTTGCAGGTTGAACATGATTATACAACTGATTGGTCCGAATTATGTTCGGAGATATTTGAGAAAAATTTTGATTGCTTATGAGTTGAGAACAAACCTGATTGCTGGGCACAATAAATGGAGTCTGAACCATTCCAGGATAGTTTTGATTGAATGGCATAAATGCAGATATATCTAAAGAAATATTTCGTAAAACAAAGAAACTATAAAGACTTTTATAAAAAAAAGTTTAATTCTAACAATTTAAGTTTAACTTGTCGAATAAAAAGGTTAAAAATTGTAAAAATTGAAAACAAATCAATCGCTGTTTCCATTTGAACATCAAAGTTGGAGCATTGACTTTCCTATAATCGGATCCAAACTCGAAAATTAACGAGCAAAACGCGGCGAATGCTTGTGTTTTAAATGTTTTTAAATAGTTTTTTTATAAATGTATTTTTTATATATGGATTATTAAATTAAATAATTATTAAATTATAAAATTGGATAATTTTGAATTTCAATATTTTAAAATTTTATTTCTTATTGCTACAATTTAAAACATGATTTATTATTTGAATTATAATGTTTAAAGAATAATATATTTTTAAAAAATTTGATATAATTAATAAATTTGTTCAAAAATCTATATTTTCTATAGTTATTATTTCTTACCAGATGATGAGAGGAAAGCTGTCGAAATATATCGTAAAACGAATGTTTGAGTGGCGCTTTCTTATAATTAATCTGTTGCCATGTATGTTAAACTATTTATGGTTGATGGTAAATGTTCAAAAGGCCTTCCGAAACTGTTTCAAGAGGAAAAAATTCAAAATAGCAATGATTATCCTAAATACCGCGATAAAACAACGGTCATCTGTAGTTGTGCGTAATAAATCCATAGATATTTTTTACTATTTTGTACAAGGTGAAAGAATTTATCATTCTCAGTTTAAACTATCTGTACCTCTGTAAGATATCTCAACATAGTCAATGCGATTGAATACTTGAGATGCAGCAGTTATTAGAAAGTCGAAGGTTATAATCTGGGATGATGTTGGAGTCACGATGACACCAACACATGCATTGAAAGCTATAGATAAGTTAAAAGAGATCATGAAAAGTTCAAAAGCATTAGGTGGTAAAATATTGCGTATTGGTGGATATTTTTCTCAAACAATTCATTAGTATCTCCTGGTACTCGAGGTGCAATTGTAGAACTTTCAATATCCGCAATGATTAATCTATCTCCAAAGATTTCTTTAATTAAAGAATCTTTGGATATCATATTTTGAGGAATTTTTATTATATCATCAGGAAGCCCATAATTGTTATTTAAAGTAACACTTACCTAATTTAACTAACTGCTGACTAATCTACAGATCGGACGTTATTTTTAAGTTTCAAGACATAAAACCTTTTCGAATTTTCATTAAACTTCATAAACATGGAACTCGATTAATAGTTAGAGATTTAACACCAAATTTATCTAATGCAGAAATTTTGAATGTGGCAGATGAAAAAGAAATCGTATTTATTCCTAAAAATAGAATTAGCTCCAACGAACACAGAACTTCTATTTGTTCTTAGAGGAAGATAGTTTCCAGTTAAACTGGCGTTTGCTATAACAATTAACAAATTACAATGACAAACTTTGGATATGGTTGGTATTTATTTACCAGAGCCTGTTTTTAGTCATAGACAGTTATATGTTGCTATTTCTCGAGCACGTCCTGCTTGCGACTTCAAAATCTAAATTCTTGACCGAATAAATCAAGGACATCTGATAGAAGGATTCGATGCTGTTTTTACAAAAAATGTAGTTTATAAGGAGATATTTACTTTGCAGTTGATTAAATTAAAATTTTTAAATAACATTTAATGAAAATATGTAAATAATATGACATTAAATATCTGGAATAAAGGGGAATAAAAGTTAAAAACAAATAACTTTTTGTGGTCATACATTTTATTTATAATATGTTAATAATATTGACTTTGTTGTATAGTGAGAGTTGGAATGAGCAATTTTTTTAATAAAATCACGTTTTCGACTGTTGAATTTTGAAGTGTCAGTAAAGTTTCTACTTTTTAAGATGTACCCATAAAAGTAATTATTAATCAATCTCAGAAATTGTATAATGATGAAACAATTTGTTTTGATGGTCCAATTTAATATTTGTGATTTAAAAAAGTCCTTGACGACCTCTGACAACGAAAAATTTGCGAATATTGCGAAAAGAATGTATTATCAATATTTGAACATGAGTAAAAATACTTTTAATTCTCTAATCAAAAAATCTAGTTGAGAAAACTTCTTCAGTGTTTGTTTAACGATTTTTAACAAATGAGATACGAAAACAGATTCACATGTTAAAAGACTAATATTTAGACGATTTTCAGAAAAAAATCATGAAGTTTTGGAAACACCTACGTTTATACAATTTTAGTCGATAAACCAAAATCCTATTCAACCCACTTAAAGGGAACGTTATGCAGATTATGTATTCTATTTCCCCAATAATTTGAACAAAGGAAATTTCATTACAAAGCCATTTACAAAATATAAACATTTTCATAAAGCTACATGAAACCATGTCAAATTTCAATATTATAAATATTTAACTATTGAAGCCAATAATTTTATGTCTTTAAAAGAAGGTAAAACACTATCATAGAACGAGGAAATAGATAAAGTTGTAAAACAATGTATCGAAGAAAATAGCGAGAAATTAATTTAACTTGTATCTACGACACACACAAATATATATACTAGTCGTGTAGGACTATTCTGGGAACGGTCAATCTTTGGCAGCCGCTATTTTAGATTGTCGTTGACACTTCTTTAATATAAATTGACATTTCTAAAAAATTTTGAACGGTCAATCTTTAAAGCCCAGCCCACAATATCGCATTAGCCAATAACGAATTAGCGAGTGAGAAGTTCTCTGTGCTTTTATTATATAGGATATATATTTGTATACGTGGGAATAATTTTTAAATTTTGTCCTCCCATTAAGAAATTTCTGCAGACCCCCATGCTGCGCATATATGATTAATTATTATATTTTAAAGAATGCCAAATTTATTTTTAAAAGTAGTTTTGATCATAAATTATATTAAAGGGAAAATATTTAAACCAACTAATACTTTAAATAATTTTTAAATAACATAACTTGTTTTATTTATCCTTCGCAATTAATTGGCACGTCTTAAGTGAAATTTTCAATCCTTAATTTTTAAATATTTAATGATACATTCATTCCTTGAAAAGAGTTTTTTTATTTAAAACCATGCAATTCGAGACTTAAGTTTTATATAAAAATGGACATACCCTGCCAAAGGTAAAATAATTGGGATTTTAAAAACTTTTTTTATTAAAAACGAGTAACAGCCAATGCATCTGTTTCGGACTATGTAACGAATGTTTCTCTTTAAATTTTTCATCCAGGTTTTACTGGCAGAAAATGATTTGTCTTGCGTTTATGAAGATGAATGCCTCATTTCCTTCAAATGTTCATATATTTTCAGGGGTTTCTGTTTGATAGTACGTCAATTTAAGGAAATCATTTTTAGTACAATCCAGATAATAAAAGATTCTTCCATTTTCACCATACTTACATCGTGTGCGCAATCCAGCCATTTTGGAAATGTTTTTTTTCATATCTTTTAATTGTACTAATAGTGGATTCATTTAGATTTAGTGATTGGACTCCTTCATTTATTTTGACCAAAATTTTTATTTTTTGTTGAAACGTAATTACGTTTTATTTAACAAGTAATTTTTGATTTCGTATCGAAATTTTTTAATTAGGCGTTTAGTAATAATAAATTTAAATATTTCAGTAGACAAAAAGACCTTTAACTGGAGAATACATACATACATAAGAATCCTTTATTTAATAGTAAATTTTAGTTATGGTCAAAAAGAAAAATTCAAGTCAAAAATCGGAAAAAAATATACATATTAACATGTTTCTCCGTTCACAGTGTTATTGGGTTATTCAGGTTTAAAGTTATTTGAGGACAGTCGTATTTTTAACCGTGTTATTAAAAACTTCGTACAATTCAAGTACCGTGATATTCAAGGGATATTATAACAGAAATGATTTATAAGTTCATAAAATGAACTAGTTAATAGGAAATTTTTCGATAAAATAATAGTTACAATATTATTTTCCCGTATGTCTTAAGCCATTTTATAACATTCGCTATTTTTTTCAAATTAAATAATTTTACACAACAATGCATAAAAATATTTTATACAAATTCAGATGCTCACTTTAAACCATGCCAAAAGTTTCAAATACTGCAAATGTACTTAATTTAATACATATAACCAAATATTTATCAAGACCAAAATAATGTACAACTCATTCAAAAGTACAAAAATGAATCTTATCACAAAGAGAAACCAATAAAATACTCAATTATTTTTATGTAATTATCAGCTCACATATGGTATATGCACAAGTGATTAATTAATTTTAAAATAATAGAAAATATTTTAACAAATACCTAAATTAGCAAGTGAGTGATGCGGAATGTTGGTATACCAGTTTGTCAATCAGAAAAAAATTCTATTTGCCACTTATGTAACTTGTTTAAACGTTATAAAGTTTTTCAGCCAATCGCAAACATTTATTGTTATATTAAAACTATTTTAAGAAAAAATTTAATTCTAAGAATGAATTAGAAAATATTCGATTTAAAAGTAAAGAATTGGACAAGGACAATATTGATTAGTTTTTATTTTGCTACTATGATCAAATTACCTAAGAATGTATTAATAAGTTCTTCCTGCTAATTCAAAAATGTAAAAAATAGAATATTTCTAAATTGAAAGCAATATTTTTTACATATTCAGATTCAGAATATTATTATTAGACTCTTCTGTTACCATTTATTTTCATCCAAAAATTAATTTGATTGTAAGGTTTTAAATCTTAGAAAGTTTTTCCGAGATCTTTAATATTTCTCAAAATTATTCTTATTCTACAAAGTGTGCTTGATCTGTAGGTGTCTTTGTCTTAACTTTTAAAAAAATGTTGAACCATACGAAGTCTTTGAGTTGACACGTTTGGTTCAACGTACGTGGTAGACAATGACCCTCTACAACCACTTCAATACAGCATCCATAATATCTACCATACGTCCATCAACACACACAATGTTCAAATTAATTTAAGAGCTCACACCTCTTTCAAAATTGTTCAAAAATTTCTCAAAAATGTAGTGACTCATAATGCCTCATCTGCAGACTGACTTATCCAATTTCGAGGATTCTTGGTTTAAAATGATCGCGTAACCTTCACGATGACACATGATCAACTTGATGACTAATTGTGATGACTCATTATCTGGGGGTAAATGTTGAAGCCTTAAATCATAAAGTGAATAAGTGAGCTCCTTTTTATCTATCTGCAAATCATTCCTATTACTTTATATACTTCCTTGCGCATTGCCGTGAATCTTTGTGGGTTTATATAGACCACTTTAAGAAACCATATAAACTCTGCAACAAATGAATGCAAAGGAAATTCTAAAGGAAAATCGATCAGTGGTGAAATTGATAATTTTACTGTTATAAAGTTAGGGAACTTAATTTTTCACTAGGTTTAGTTTTCTATTATAATATCCCAATGATTTATTTTAATTCTTCATATTTAAATCCGACCATTTGTATAAATTTTACTATGTTTGGAATGTAAATTAATATTTTAAAATTACTCGGTGAATTTAAATCAGAAATATCTGTCTATCATGGATTCAAATACAGATTTCACTTCACCATAGGTCTATTGTAAAAATACTTCGGGAGCCAAAATAATAGAAAATTGATTCTTTCATATTTAAATGTATTTGACCAGTTATAAAAAACTTTCGATTAGAAATTCAAATTAGTTATTTACAAGATGTTATCATTCTGTTCCAAAGTTTACTAAATCTTTCAAATTTACATACTTTTTTTTATCGTTACATTTAATTTTAAAGACATTTTTGAAACTAAATATCAATACAAATAGTTGGTAAAAAATTGTAAAATATAAAATATTTATGATTTACATTATGTATTCAATAAGTACTCGGACTACTCCATAAAACTAATAGTACTTTAACAATATTCTAGTGAAATCATAATATTTTATGTATGATTACAAAATATTTTTTGTTTTAATATTCACCTGCGTAGCAGCGTGGGAGCATATTTTCAATTTATTGGTCAAATCATGTTATATTCCATCGAGTATCGAAATGTGATTAAATTCTTTGTTTTGCATGGTGATAACAGTGAGCAAATATGGAGGAAATGCTCCAGACGAACCATTCTCATATTTGATGAACATGGTAACCAATTCCTTAGAAATATCCTTACTGTAGGAAAAAACTCGTTTTTACTTTTATGTTCCTGAAACAAGCATTAGTCCATCGAATGGAAATTCACTAGAGACACGAGTTCCTGGAAGATGATGTCTGGAATTTGTCATCGAAAATCATTTATGTTGACAAGGTTTTTTGGAATCAAAGTGACATGATCTGTTCGGATTTTTCTGAAAAGGTCCACCTATTGCATTAACCTCGTGAACACATGCAGATACAATCGTCGATAGCCGTGTGGATTTCCTTTATGGGTACTCCACGACAACGTCCCTAATCAAAAAAAGTGCGGAAACAAAACAGTGATTGGGAAACAATGGATTTGTTCTATTTAATCACTCTCCCAAGATGCGGTTTTGGAACTCTTACATCGCTGGATTATGTATTAGGACCACAATAGGTCTTATATTGAAAAGTAAAACCAACATACCCTTGTTGTTCTTATGTTAAAAAATACCATTACTTTTGATTTCCTTTAGCACCTAGTCCGGGTATTTATTGAAAACACTAAATTTTTAATTTTATTTTTTATCATTGATAAAAAATCAAGATTCTTTTCTAAGGTATTGATAAAAGTAAAAGAACTTACTATCTTCTGATAAAAACTTTTAAATATTTGCATAATACAGGGTGTCCATAAAGTTCGTGTGAAATTAAAATGCATGTAGCTATGTAACTCTGGGGAGGGGGGGGGGGAATCTTCCAAAATCAAAAGAAAAAAGAAACACTTAAAGTTCTGCAGAAAACATTTTCGAACTGATTTTCAGAAATGTTAGCTATCATATCAGTTATTCTATATTGAAAGTCTTTAAAATATCGAGATTTGGCAGAATAAATATTTGTTTTCACATGTCCCCAGAAAAAGAAATTCAATGGCATCAAATTTGGTAAACATGGAAGCCAAGAAAAATGATCCACTCCTTCCAATTCATCTGTTACGGAATTTATCATTTAGAAACCTTCTAAATAGAAACACCGTATTCTCTATCGGTCCTAATTGTTTAATCATTTTTTCAAAATCCTTTTTCAAAAGCCTTTTTCTTTTTAAACAATTATTGATTTTATTTTTATATCCTAATGAGTGAAAGAAACATAAGCATCACAAATGAAATAAGAAAGGAAATTTGCAGGACGTTTGAAGAGGCAAATCAATTGCTTTAATTCGTTCGGAATTTGCCCATATAAAGCCTAAGAAAATAAACTCCATTATCAAGCTATATAGAGATACTTGTAGGATACGCAGAAATTCTACTGGATCTACAGATAGGCCTAAATTATTAGGTGAACCTGAAAAGAAATTAAAAAGAAAAAAAAAGGCAAAAATTGCTGATGAATTGCATAAATCAGTTTCATGCTCAACAATATATAGAGCAATTGATGAGTTTAATTATAGCTTTAAAAGAATTGCACGAAATACGCCTGGAAATATTATTAGAAGACGTGTATATGCGTCCATATTTATAATACATAATGAAGATAATGTGGTTTTTATTGATGCAATGGGTATTGGCTGTTCTACCAGGCATTCCAGTGTCTGTAGCATTAGAGGGAATACTCCTAAAAAATATTTCAGGCAATACGTTATAAAAACTTTTTTATTTGTGCAGCTATGAGTAAAAGAGGTTTGATCAATTTTTCATTTCAAGATAAACCTTATAATACAATTAGCTTTATTACATTTGTTAATCATTATTTGAAGAAAAGCAAATGCATGGAAAAATATTCTTGTAACAGATAATGCATCGATACATAAATCTGTTGTTATAAATGATCTTGTGAATATAGCTTTTACCTCCTCAATCCTATTGAAGAGGTTTTGTTCTCAGTGGAAATGTTTTATTAAATCTTTTATTAAAACAATATGAATAGAGATGAACTTAATGATGCAATTATGAAAGGATTTTTCAAAATAACAAGATAAATGTATTTCATATTTTAATCATATGAAAAAAATTGGTATTTTCATGGGAAAAAATTATTTATTGCATGTCATTATGTAATTTATTTAAATTTACAATTCTTTTATACGTAAAAAAAGTGCTAGGGATAGGGGTTTGTACTATAAACTATCTCATTGCTTTATGAAAACAATTTATTGTCAGAATCACATCAAATAATAGATATACTTTTATAAAAATCTAAAATAATTTCATTTAAGTATCACAG
>CAUHTR010007699.1:65381-138145 GCA_959609185.1 Schmidtea polychroa
CACAGATTTAATTTAGGTTTATATTTAATTCGTAATAATTAAATAGTTGCAATATCCAAAAATATAAATAAAATTTTTAATTTTCTTTTTCCTCATTAATATTAAAGGTTGCCAATGAATAACAAAAAAATATAAAATTTAATTTTGTTTCTTTTAATAAGTATATTGATAATTGTAAGGAGTTAGTAAATCTCTATATAAAATTATTATGGTTAAATGGTTCTGTTAAATTTTATATTTAAATTCTATATTAAATTATATCATATTATATTAAATTATATTAAATTAAATCAATTAAATGTATGACCGGTAATTACATTAATATTAATAATTATCACGCCTCGGTGTTTAAATACACTAGTAAACGGCACAATTTTGAAGTTGTTATAAAATTAAATGCTTGAAGAAGACTTGAATTTAATTGCGTCTAACATGGCGACCACGACCACGGATTTATTAATAAGCAGACTATTACCTGAGAAATTTCACAAAGGCGATGATTTAGAAAATTTTATCAAGGATTGTCAAAGGTTTTTTGGCGCGACAAAAACAACAATTAGGATGCAAGTAATATTAACTACAACATTACTTGACAGATCGCTAATGGAAGATTATGAAGCAGCCGAAGGAAAACTATGGAAGAGAACCTTCGATGTGCATTTTCGAAACCGACATCATTAATGGATGATCTAAAGAAGCTTTGAGTTATGAACAAGGATCAGATTCAGCCGAAACTTTTATAGAGAAAAATTAAAAAGATGACAAAGAAATTAATAGCGCACAAATGGGATGAAGAAGAAATAGAAAAATGCCTACTTACAAACTGTGTAAGAGATCGAGAAGTTAAAAAAGAGATCGAGATGAAAGATTTGAAAACATCAGAAGAAATAAAAGCGACAATAAAGAAATTAGAAAAGGTAAACAAAATTATGGGTCATATTAATGTTGTGAAGACTTCACTGGTTGTTCAAAACTACAGAAGCTACAGAGATGTTGCTCAAAGAGGAATGGTAAACGGAAATAATAATTTCAAGCAGCGAAACGTCACTAACCGACAATTGGAATGCTGGACATGCAAGAAAACTGGTCATGTTAGTCGAGAATGCCAATGAAAAAGAAAATGACGTGTTTTGCATGCGGAGTTGAAGGCCACGTACGGCGAGAATGTTCAACGATTCAATGCCAGAGATGTCACTTACGTGGACACAAGGAGATTGACTGCTATACAAATTTGGAAAGAAGGAAGTTTCAAACTAATTCAAACATGAGAAACAATAATTATTATGCCCATCGAACCACAAGCTATCAACAAAAGATCAACAATCCAGGAAGAACAATTGCAGCAATTGAAGCTAATGATGATACGATTCCACTTGAGTATTCAGATGATGCAGAAGACAAATATGAGGAGATTCAGCACCCAAAAGTACATGCTTCGACACGGGAGGCAATGATCGGAGCAATATACTAGGTAATTTTGGTATTGATGTAAATATTGGTCATAATAATTTTAATAATGTAAATAATCCTTATATATAATAATGTAGAACCTTTATGTAATAAAATTTGTAATTTTAAAAAGTTTCCTTTAAATAATTTTAAATGTTATAGTTATTTTAATGCTGATCGATCTTTAATAAATAATAATAATAATCCTAAGAATCAAGAAGAGTATAATGAAATTAAAGAAGCAGAATATAATAATAAAATAGTAAATGAAAAAGTTTATAAATTTATTAAAAAGGCAGAAGATAAACTAGAGAGAAAGGAAATTGGGTGGATTAATGAAATATCAGAGGAGCAAAATATTTTCACTAAAGATGAATGGAAACGACCGAAATTGAGTTATGACAAAATGCAAGGTAGACTGAGTACAACTCTTGAAATTCAGGGCTATAGAATGGAATGCTTACTAGATACAGGAGCAAGAGTAAATGTAATGGCAGAAGCAGTTGTGGACAAATTAGTGAATGTGAAAATCATAAAAACAGATGAGATGTTAAGATGTGCAAATGATAGTAAATTAGAGACAATCGGAAAAATACATATTGATGTTAGAATTGGTAATATTGAAAGAAAAATAACATTTATAATAGTTAAAAATATTGTTCCAGATATAATAGGCGGAGTGGAATTGCAGAAAGAGTTTGGAATTGAATTAAACTACATCAAGCAAAATGAAGAAGGATATAATGAATTTGTGTGTGAAATGGAAGCTAGATTTGGGGAAAAGATTACAGATAACGAAAGATGTCAAAAAGCAATAGAAATTCTAAGATTAAACGAAAATAAAAGACTGTTAGAGATTGTTAAAAACAATAAAAGTGTTTTTATGGCTAATAACTGAGATATCGGATGTACTGATTTAATTGCACATAACATCATCACAAAAGAAGGGCCAATTATGATAAAACCCAGAAGACAACCCATCAATTTAGAGGAGAAAATAAATGCGGCTATAAAAAATTTAGAAATAATGATATCATAAGAAGATGTAATTCACCTTGGAATACGCCGTTAGTATGCGTGTGAAAAAAAGACAAAAAAGATATCAGACTTTGTTTAGATTTTAGACAGCTTAATAAGATTACTGAAAGACAAGCTTTTCCTATGCCGAATGTAGAAGAAATTCTAGATATATTACATGGATCTAAGTACTTTAGTTCTATAGACTTTGGGAACGCTTATTATCAAGTGAAATTGGACATAGAATCGCAAGACTGCATTTTCTACTAAAGAAGGGCAATTTTGTTTTAATAGAATGCCTTTTGGTATTGCGGCGGCACCGGGTACATTCCAAGAAATAATGACAAAAATATTGAAAGATCTATGGAAAGAAGGAGTTATGGTGTATTTAGACGATATTTTAATTTTTACAAGAACAATTGAAGAACATTACAATGTGTTTGGAAAAGTTCTAGAGAAAATAAGGGAAGCTAAATTGAGAATCAACCCAGAAAAATGTCAGTTATTAAAGAGCGAAGTAAAGTTTTTAGGGCACATTATTAACAGTCAGGGGATTCGGACAGATCAAAGTAAAATTGAGGCTATTAAATCATTTTAGAGGCCTAAGTGTATAAACAATTTGAGAAGCTTTTTAGGTATATGTAACTATTATCGGAGATTTATTAAGGAATATGCAACAAAATCAAGAGCGCTAGAAAGCATATGTGGAAGCAATAGTGAAAAAATAATCTGGACTGAGGAATGTGAGAAAGCTTTCGAAGAAATGAAAATGGCGTTGACTACAGGGCCAATTCTCGTATTTTCAGATTTCAAGAAAGAATTCATATTAGATACAGACGCAAACTTTGATACAATTGAAGCTGTATTATCACAAAGAGATGAAATGGGGCATGAACACGTTATTGTATATGGATCCCATGCAATGAGTAGCCATGAAAGAGGATATTGTATAACACGAAAAGAGCTTTTGGCTATATATGATTTCTGTCGCCATTTCAACCATTATTTATACGGTAAACGGTTTGTTTTGGGCACTGATCACAAAGCAATAACTTTTATGTTGACGACAAAGAAGCCTATAACAGCACAGTTCCAAACGTGGATAAATTACTTGAGCAGTTTAGACATAAAAATGGAGTTCAGAAAAGGTACGGGCATACGAATGCAGATATGCTGTCTAGAAATACATGCGGCAAATGTGTACAATGTTTGATGGACCATGATAACCCCAAATCAGGGCGATTGAAAACATTGATGACCGAAAATAATGGAAATGAATGGCAAAGAGATAATGCAGAAATACAAGATATAAAAGATCAAATAAATGAAAGAAAAAATAATAAATATATATTAAAAGGAAATATTATCTATACCAATCAAAACAAAATATGGATACCAGAAACAAAAAGACGAGAAATGATTAAGGAAACACATTTATTATTATGCCACGCAGGAGTAGAAAAAGTTATGAAATATATTAGGAACAATTTTGATATGGAAGATTTGCTAAATGAAGTAAAAGAGACTATTTCAATATGTGAAGCATGTCAGAAAAACAAAGTTTTAACTACAAAGTCAAAAGAAAAAACCCAAGTAATTCAAGCTTCAGAACCTATGGAGAAAATATACATGGATATTTGCGGTCCATTAAGAGAAACTTTCAGAGGAGAAAAATATATTTGTGCAATAATCGATCATTACAGTATATACATATCTCTAACTCCTATTAGAAAGCAAGATGAAAATACAATAAAGGCAGTTTTGTTAAATAATTGGATATTGAAATTTGGAGCCCCTAAGGAACTACATGTTGATTGTGGAAAGAATTTCGAAGCAAATAGTATTAAAGAACTAGCAAAGGCAGCAAGAATTGAGTTGATATTTTCGAGTCCGTATCGTCATAATACTAATGGTGTAATTGAAAGACAATTTCGTACTATAAGAGACTATATTAACGCGTCACTCAGAGAAGGAGTTAAAAAAAGCTGGGCAAAATTAATACCTGATATAGAATACGTTTTAAATGCGACAGCTCAAAAAACTACTGGAGTGAGTCCAGCACAAATTATATTTGGAAGAAAGATTAATAGATCGTAATAATGAAGTGGATAGAAATGAAATCATGCGGAAATTAGAGGCTAAAAGACAGCAAGCGAAAGAAATTGGCACAACTAGGAACTTAGAAGTGGGGGACAAAGTATTGGTGAAACAAGAAATTAGAAACAAAGATCACGAGAGATATGAAGGACCATACACAGTAATAAAACGAAATCATGAAAGAAGTTACTTATTAACAGACGAAAACGGGAGAAAAATAACGAGGAATATAGAAAAGTTTTAAAGAAGGGGGGATGTAAGGAGTTAGTAAATCTCTATATAAAATTATTATGGTTAAATGTAGAAGTGAGATCAGTTAGTAGAAATAATTATTTCTGTTAAATATTTATATTTAAATTCTATATTAAATTATATCATATTATATTAAATTATATTAAATTAAATCAATTAAATGTATGGCCGGTAATTACATTAATAATAATAATTTTCACGCCTCGGTGTTTAAATACACTAGTAAACGGCACAATTTTGAAGTTGTTATAAAAATAAATGCTTGAAGAAGACTTGAATTTAATTGCGTCTAACAATAATAATATTTTCGGTTCTAAATGAGTTGCTTAATTTTCCAAAAACTACACATTACATCACGTTTATAGAAAAAAAACTAGCACAATAAACAAAATAATGTTTTTAGTGTTAAAACTAACCAGAGAGCATCTTTGTGATAGGGTTTTAAAATGTATAATTTGTCAATACCTATACTTGTGTGATTACTATTTTCTTAAATGTAATTTTTTGCTCACTTCTGACCTGTTTTTTTCTTTTTCGAATTTCATTATCTTTCATTTATATTTCAAATATAGATCAGTATTTTTTTTCAAATTAACACAAAACTTAGTTAAATAAAAATATTTGTAAAATTACAAACACTTAAATTTGAATGTAAAATTATAAAATTGAGTTCGAATTAAAAATGCGGGATTCCAACACAATTAGTGCATTTTTCTCAATAACAGATTTATAAAAAGTGGCGTTACTGCTGCTGTACCCCGTATCAATTGGCATATTATAAGTATTTTGATAGTATCAATGGTTTTGTGATCAACACGATCACATACAAACAATTGGTTTTGAAAATATAAAATAAATTCCAAAATAAATGTCAATTAAACTAAAAAATATTTGATTAATTTTTGTTTAATACGGCGTTATTGCACTTTGGAATTATATTTTCATTTACATTTTTAATAAATTTTAAAATTTTACTTGATAATTTCATTATCCCCTGCTTTTTTGAATTTGTTAATACCGTGCAGAGAAACACTATGAGACAGAAACTAACTGATACTATAATAATCTCTATAATTTTTCTGAAGGATTTTGTGAATATTTATCGTTCACTTTTGACAATTCAGTAAAGTGTTGACAAATCGGTTCAGTTGTTGATACACTTATTAAAAATCCTAAGTATTCATTTTTAAGAATATCTGGTGTAATTTGATTGTTGTGTGTGAGTTGAATAGTGAGATAAATAAATTTTATACTGAGCGTAATTATGATGAGTCTAAATTTGTATTGGTATTGCCGTAATCGAAAGGTTTTACAGATTATAAGACAATGAAAAGCAAACAGCCTGAGAATATAAATTATAAGATTATGTATAATTCATGTAAAGTACGCAATATGTTTCTTAATAAGTCTAAAACTTCGGTTAGAATATGTTCTCATCCTGTTTATCAATTTACACGTAATGTGTGTAATCCCACATACATTGAAGAAACTTCATACCATATCTGTATTCTAGCTCATGAACATTGTCGACTGAAGGAATAAAGCCCAAAAAGGTTGTATGAGAAAAATAGCCATGTCTGACTTTAAAATTCTATTTAAAAAATTTAATAATTATTATGAAAGTGTAATTTGTGAAGCTTTGTTGATAAAATAATTCGATACTGTGAACATTTGTGTTTGGAATGTTTTTAAATAGTTTTGTTGTAAATTGTTACTATGGGAATTGTCAAATCTATTAACCCTTTCGCGGACACATTCAATTTAGAAAATGTTCGCAAAGTGGCACAAGTAATTATAATGTTTTTGTACCACTCTCGCAAATTTAGATTATGGCTAAACATGAGTACAAAAAAAATCTAATTGGGTCACTAACTCAAATCTGATTGCTTCTGTAAGGGCACAAAATATGCTCCTACATATAAAGCCAATGCAATCGCTGACGGGTATGTCCGACATGTTTATGTGTCGGCATGTGCCGACGTGTCCCAATTTAAGCAATTCGTAGTGTCGGCCTATGTCGACGTGTCCGTGAAAGGGTAAAATTATTGATTTTAAAATTCAATTTTTAAAAAGTTTATAGATTGTTAAAATTAAAAATTATATTAAAATAAAATCATAATTAAAATCTGTAAATATAATAAATTGAAAAATGATTTATTTTTTAAATTAAAATTTTTAAAATATTTTTTTAAAAAGAAATTAATAAAAGTTATTCATAAAATCATAAATATAGTTTTTCTTATCTGACGATGCTATGAAAACTGTAGAAATATGCCGTAAAACTGAATATTATTATTAATATAAGTGAGCGTTGAAATCTATATCCATAATACTAATTGAATATTTTTATAGAGAAACTCATTCACATAATTATACAATAAAGTAATATATCGATTAATGAAGATGCGTTCCAAAAAACTACTTCTCTATGAGATGCTTCAGTGTCAAAAGTGAAAATAGCATGGTCTTAATATAATATAAATTTGACTTCTCAGTCTTAATTTTATGGACCAGTTGTCGACAGCTACGTATGTTAGATATTTTACATTACTCTTTAATACATTTGCACTCACAGATGCATAATGCTCATACAATTCAGGACCGTAGAGAGATATAGAAGAAACAGAAATTATAAGTATGGTTAGATGAAGAAAAGTACATTGTTACGTATTTTGTAGGAAGTTTTGTAATAAAAAAATTCACAGTGACCAGAATCACATGTTTCAAATTATCCAGACTTCCCGATTTCAAAATTATCCAACTCATCGCATATTCTTAATAATCCGGATTCCCTTATGCCCAATTATCGATCACCAAATGTCCCCAATTATATGATTCGCTATTCCGAATTATCCAGATTAGTCTTATTTCCAATTAACAGGATCCATTTTATTCTCAATTATCAGGATCCACTTTATGTGAGATTATTCCGATCCCTTTATTACAAATTATCCAGATCACCACAATTTCCCAATTATAGGATATCTTATTTCCAATTATTCACGATTGACCGATTACTACATATTCCCAATTATCCGAATGCATTCTATTTCTAATTATTCGGATTCCTTTATTACAAATTATCTAGATCTACCATATTCCCAATTATCCGGATCCGCTTTATGACAAATTATTCGGATCACAATATATTCCCAATTTTAGGATGTCCTATTCCCACTTATTTAAATCTTCGTTATACCCGATTGTACGATTACCACATATTCCCAATTATCCGAATCCATTTTATTTCTAATTGTTCGGATCTCCTTATTACAAATTATCTAGATCAGCCATATTCCCAATTATAAGATCCCTTTAATTCTCAATTATCCATACCATTCATTCCAAATTATCCGGATCAATCTATATTCTCAATTAATCTGAATAATAGACTATTCATTGTAGTTCTAAAAATAGGTACACATAATTTGGAAATCTCTGGAACCATTAAAAACCACATGAATATAAATAGATACAATTCTTTCCTTATTTAAAATCCGCATTACGCTAGTATTCTAAATTTCCCAACAGAACAACAATTTGGGAATGATTCAAATTTATCTAAACTCATCAATATCATCGAAAATTTGAATATTTTTCGAAAAATAAAGAAAATTCAAAAATATTGTTAAAATTTATCAGCACTTTTCTGTTACTCATTTTCAAATTACAATGAACAATTTTATATGATTAATCCGTAATTATACATGAAATAAACGTTGATATTTGAAAGAGTTTAAAAATCATTCAAATTAATACTTTATTTTCTCGATGAAATTAGTAATTTAGAAATTTATAATACTATAAACTTAATTCTTTAAATAACGAGCTAAAACTACTTGGTTGAAAGTGCGGGTTCACAGGTTGCATTGACATCTAATACAATTTATACGTAATAAAAAAATGATTATTTTATACTATTACCCCTTGATGTCTTAATCCAGTTGCTCCTGGATAAATCATTTGTCTTTGAGGATTTACCATTTCATTCTGTAAAATTTTTAGTAATTAATAGATGCCACCAGAAAAATATTTCCAAAAATATTTCTTAACTTACATGATTGACAGTCGGAGTGATTTGAAAAGGATTCCTAGTAACAAAACTCGTTATTTTTTAGATTAAATAATATGCTTATAAAATATTTAAAGGAACAAATACGAAAATGATCTGTTATAAAAGATTTATCAATTAAATATGTTAAAAATCACTGTTGATATTAATTTGAGATAGAATTAATTAGTATTAATAGATTTGGAGAATTAAATTAATTCAAAATGAAACAAGTAGAATTAATCATTAACAAAATACTTAATGAACATTAAAATTTTTAATTTTTAAATCAGAATTTAAAACCTGATAGTGTTATTATCATAGTTGTCATATTTATTCATAGCAAAGTTTATAAATGTTCAAACAGATGACAAAAATTGAGCTTAATTAAACAACTTTCGTCAAGATAAAATATTGTTTCCAAATAAGAAAAAAATTAATAAATTTTTAATTATCTAAAACACTTTTAATTCAGTTTATTTTAATAAAATATATTTAAAAATAAATCACATAAAAAATTCTGTTTATGATATTATGCAATAAAAAGTTTTCGACTTTCGTAGTCGATTGTTTAAAACAGTGATAATATTTATATTTATATTGCTGTTATTTTAAGAACTTTAATAATTTCTTTACTGTAATTTGACTTTATTTGACTTAAAATTAGAGTTTAAAATAAACAAAATGAAAATATATATGTTATTTTTTTATTAAGTACTGAAAACTTTTATTTTTATTAGTTTAATAATTAAAATTTTATTATTATTTCTCAAATCTTAAATGACCTTGATTTAATTATATCAGTTGATGTATAGCACCAATGGAGTAAATTCATTTATATTTATGATTAGTTTGATTCGTTGTCGAACGGGATCATAGATAGAACATCCAATCAGTGATATATCAATATTGAAATCCAATGTAAGTGCACCATATTTTGTGCTATTATTTGATTTGATAATAGATTTCATTGATTGATTTTTTTAATTAATTGTAATTAATTTTATAATTTTTTAATTAATACTATTACTGGTAGGGATAAGAATAATGGTAATGCAACTTTGGTACAAAATCATAATGCACAAGTCACACTTACTCAACCTATTGTCTTGGCTCAAGGTCAAGGTGGAAATACTATTTTAGGAATCCAAACTAGTGATGGAAATATAATCCCATTACAGTTAGCATCAAATCCCAATGGCAGTCAAGTGATGATGGTCGTACCTTCTCAGATATCTACTCAATCTGCTAACTTGACAGGTCAAGTAACTAGTGTTGCAAGTCATGATCAAGTTCCACAATGTGTGCAACCTAGTCAGATTATTGGTAGTTATGAAACGGAACAGATATCAGAAGAAAATTCTCAGCAAAATGCCCAAGAAGAACCTCTTTATGTAAATGCAAAGCAATATAATCGAATACTCAAGCGTAGACAAGCCAGAGCAAAACTCGAGGCTCAAGGTCGATTACCGAAGGGTAGAAGTAAATATTTGCATGAATCAAGACATAAGCATGCCATGAATCGAGTTCGGGGTGAAGGTGGGAAATTCTGCTCTATTAAGAAAACATCAAAAAATGATATTCACCAGTCAATGAACAGTCAGAATACTGTAACGTCTACGCAAAATACAAATACGAATCAAAGATCATCTCAAAGCACAACACAGATTATACAATTACCACAATTACAAAAATATGTCCTCGCATCCAATTTCCCATCTAGCCAATTGGTTAATGCTAGCAATGTTAGTTTTTGTGAATTTGCATTTAGTTATTAAAATTTTGATATATTTCCAATATTATTACTACATTATTATTATTTAGGGTCTGATTTACGAAGTGAAAGTCGAACCTCCTACTACTGTCTAATGTTGTAATTGTAAACATGATTTATCTCTCTGTTTTGAATGTGTTCATCGATGTTATTTGAATGAAAATATTCATTGATAAATGAATGAATTTTGATATTGAACAATCGCATATTTTATTCTGTATAAATATTTTATGTAAATAAGTCTAATTTCTGGTTGTTTTTTGGAAATTTTCAGTAGTGATTTTATTATCATTTTATTATCGCATTTCAGGTGTAAATTTTTGGGGAAATAAACAAATATGAAACCATATATTGAATGTTCACGGAGATGGGTTTTGTAATGGATTATGTTCCCATGGAGGAAATTATGCACATTTGTAAATAATAACTTTCTGTTCATTGACTATTGCAGTTTTGTTTTATTTTTACTATATTTAGCATTTGACGTTTTGAAATCCGGAAATTCTATTGGGTAAATGAGCGTTGATTAAAGTTGAAATAAATGTTTAGAAATCAACAGTGTCATGTTCCGCAATTTTCATTAATTAATTAAAATTTAATTATTTTACATAACTAATGAGGATTCGTTTTTTTTTTCGAGGGGGAATTTTCCAACAACTGGACTGCAGGTGTTGAAATTTGTGAAACCAAAATGGAACATTTTTCAATAAATTAAAGTAATTATTATTTTTTTCGTAGAAATCGAATTAAAAATATTTTAATTTTTCATAGCATTATACGGTCTCTTAAAATATTGATTTGTTGAAATTTTCTCAAGACTATTCATCGAACTCCCTTTGTTGAAGGATTATAATGTATTTAATAGTTAAGAAATATCCTAGACTTACTGAGTCTAATGTATAAATAGTGTTATGACAATTTGTATGTAATATGTGCTGTAAGCAACTTTCCAACAAATTTTTTTTTCACTGACCAAAAAATCTGAGCCCAAGTTTTTAAACTTGGCTTAATATATTTCATATTAAAAATTTTGTGCTCAATTCAAAAATTTTTTATGTGCACCTTAATAAGACATTTGTGGTTAGAATTACAAATCGTATACATTGAATAATATCAATGACAGTGCTTTTTGTTGATTGAATGGATGTAGCTAATTGCTAACATGGACTAAAGATCCTTTCTACGACCTGCATAATTTCGATTGGTTTTATCATTCGCGGTCCATCGAGCAGCTGCATAATTTTTAATAAAAACTGGCATTTTTTCATCAAATATACCATCTGGTTGGGGAAATGTTCCTTATCAAGATACTAAATATACCCCATCACCAGCTTCCATATTTTGTGCAATCTGTAGATAGCAAGTTTGTCTTTTAGCAAATTCATTAATCACCTCGCTCGTATCTTTCAATAGAGTTAGTGACTCACGTACTATTAAGACATCAGCTGAAGTCAGGCGCGTACGCAGGATGAATCCATTTTATATATATTATTTTTATATATATAGAGGGGGGGGGGGTATTTATATATATATATATATATATATATATATATATATATATATATATCGACATTCGGAATACTTCTTAAATTGTTTTAAGTTTATATATTTATTGATTATAGTTTTTTATATTGTTGTTAGAATCATGGGGGGGTTAAACCCCCAGTAACCCCCCCCCTTGCGTACGCGCATGGCTGAAGTTTCTTATAAAACAAGATCAAGTCTATGATTAGCACATAGAATTAATTGTGTTTTTGGTTAAAGTTTATAGATTCTTGCTTGAACACCACGATAAGCAGCAGACATATTTGAGTCACCATAGTAAATATACTTTTTACATTAAATATATACTTAGTTATTGCTAATATCGATTTTATTCATAAAACATTCGTGAAAATCATTAAAAAGTTTTGATAAAGAAGTTATGTTTTTAATTAAGAAGCTTCTCCATCATTCGACAGTTTTTTGTTATTTTGTGAAGAAGTTACCTTGTGTTGTTTGTCTTTTCCTGTTTCGTTCAGCAAGCAATAGTTGATAGCGATACATCGCATCAATAACACTTCCTTCTTTCTTTTTTACTTCTATCTAAATTTGGATCATTTAGTATGAACTGGTCAATAATTTCTTTTATAGTGGCCAAACTATTTTTTTGAAAATCTGTTGAAAGTTTTTTATACTCATCATTTTCAGAAACATTAATTTCGTCATTTTCATATACTTCTTCTATTAATTCTTTAAGATCGTAGTTGAAATTTTATTCACTTGTTGTAACTTGCAATAATTCTTCAATATCATGCACATTTATACTATCCATTCCCGTTTCATTCTCTAACTTGGCAATTTCGTCGACATCAAGAATGGATTCTTTTTTGTCAAAATCCCTGCTTTGGCCTGACCAAAAATTCTTCTATATTTTTTCATATATTTTTGGATCGCTTCATTCCAGGACATATTGATATTGTTTACAGCATCCTTAATATTGTAGTTTTTTCAAAAACCTCTAATGGAGTGTTTATCTTCTCCATTAGTTTGATCAATAACCTGTGAGAATATCCGCCGAAGATAATAAACTTTAAAATTTGGTACTACGCATTGATCCATTTGTTAGATTAACGAAGTTGTATTCGGTGGCAAGAAAATGACTTCTACTAAAATGCAAGTGGTTAAGTTAGACAAATACACTGTGTGGTTTAAGGCATTATCAATCAAAAATAAATATTTCGGTTTAAGCTTTTTAAATTGGCAGTAGCGTTTAACAGAAGAGCAAAAATGTTTGGTAAACCAATTCCCTTCATTTCTCTTGGTGTTTTGGAGTAAAAAACTTAAGTTGTTTTAATATAAAATCTCCGTTAGCGTTACCACCCAATATCAGTGTCAAACGATTTTTTGCAGCCTCAAAACCTGATGCTTGCTTTTGTTCACGGGATAAAAATGTACTTTTTGGCATTCCCTTCCAAAAAGCCCGTTTCATCAATATTGAAAATAATTTTGGAATTTAATTCCCTCTTTCAATGATAGATCTTAATGTCACTGGAAATGCATTATCTGCTTTTATATCTTCACTTGCCGCTTCCCAGTAATTTTTATGTTATGGATATTGTTTCTGTTTTTAAATGGATGTCATCAGCCTCAACTAGTTACAATTTTTTCATTTGCCTCACCCCTTTCATTCTGAAGTTGGTTAAAAATTCTTTTTGACTTTTCCATTATTGCTTGACTTAATGGCATATTGCGTTCTACTTCATTGTCAATTCAAATGAAAAGTCGTTTTTACATTTTTTCAATCACATTGCTTATGAAATGTTTAATTTCTGTCGCAAAAGTTTTTGCTGATAATATTATTTTTTCTTTGTTTTTTAAAATTGTGTGTATTATTGAAAAAAACAAATTTAATGCAGTGTCAATTTCAGATTGCCGTTCACTTGCATTTAATCGTTTGCATTTTGGTTTCCAGCAAAATCGCTTTTCTTGTCGCTTTATTTTCTTTTTCTTTGCTATTACACAGCTATTACTTTTTGAGGGAAATTCATTAATCATATCATTGTAATCAATTGTTCTGGCTGTTCTACTTTTTACATTGACAGTATTGCTAATCCATCCTAATTTTTTCTTTCAATTCGTGGTATTTTTTGCTATTAAAAAATTTTGTAGTTTATTTAATATTTGGAGATCTAGTGCGATCGCCCTAAATGCACATGCGATGTTACGGCGCTGGAATCACACATTATAAAAGCTAGAAATACTGTATTTATCACAATAAAATTGAACAATATTTGGAAAAGTAATCATTAAATTAATTTTACATAATCAAAGTAAATTCAAACATTAAAAAGCATTATAAAAATTCGAGAGTGCAATTATATGTCCAAACAAGTTCTATCGAATGTTCCTTGGTGTATCTATTTAATACATATACACAATAACGTTGGTTGTCAATCATAAATCAACTATGAAGAAATAAATTATTACCATATTGATATTAAACTTCCTTGAGACTACACGCGATTATCAAAACAAAAATCATATACAACCACGGCAGTGCTCGAAGTGAGGCGGGATAGCCGGGATATTATCCCGGCATTGATTATGTAGGCGGAATGGCATCCCGGCACTTCATTTCATATAATCTATAGGTTTATCCCGGTACTTATTTCATTTTATAGGCACACAAATACTGCAATTAAGGTCACACATAGTACATCCATATATGTATGTATATATATATATATATATATATATATATATATATATATATATATATATATATATATATATATTCTTTATTCTCTATTCTCTATTCAATTAAGAATTTCCCAAGCAGCAGTAATGGATAGGTAGGTATATTCTCTTATTTATTTTAGTTAAACCAGCAAGTTGTTTGTTGAGTTATTTATACTGCGACCCCCTCTATATATAATGTGTGCATGAATCCCGGGTGCCACAGCATGCCTATCCCGGCACATATTTTGTTCCACTTCGAGCACTGAACCACGGTATACTGAAACAGCGTTAAACAGGGCCTTACCGTGTAATATTTAGTGATATTTCAAAATTGCGCAAAGAAGATTATGTGTGCTTACATCACAAAAATATTATTTTTTAATGAGTTATGCCTTTATGAAAAAAGAATCTAATAATCAAGCGGTTAATAAATAGGTTTTTGGAAAATAAGGGAACTTTTAAAATTAACCAATTTTTAAGAGGTTCTATTTTGTAAAAAATTATTATAGAAATTTAACTCCTGCAATTAGGTACTATTTTTAAAGCCTTTAACTTTTTTTAGCTTAAATCATAATTAATTACATCTAGAGATTATAATAATATATATGCTCAAATAACAAACCGGTTTCGACATCGCTCTTCCAAATAAATTGTTTTACACATCAAATAAGAAGTGTTTAGGATTTGCATTTTAACAAAGTTTATTGTTACTTGTATAATTAGAGTCAGGAATATTTAGTTTAAATTATTATTATTTGTTTTAACTTTGTAAATTTGTTTTCATTAACTTGAAGGTAAAATTTGAAAACTAGTTCATGTTGGTTTTCGTTAACAGTTTCTAATTTTGGTACTGTTATCGGGTACAAATTTCTGAGAACAGACTTCAAAAGTATTTAAACAAGAATCAACGAAATTCCGGGATACTAAAATTTGAAATAATTGTGAAAAACCTTTAGAGTTTCTATGAGCTTTATTATTGTTGATGTGTGACATAAATAAAAGTTTAATATATTGTTGGGATTGTTATTGTTACAGCTAGAATACGAAAATTCAGATAATAATTTAATCACCTACAGAAATAGTATTTTTATTAAAACCCAACAAAAAATATCCACTTAGTAAGCCGTTTTACAATAATATTTTAAAGAACTTTTTAATGAACGGTATACTGCTACAGATTTCTTACCGTTAATAAGTTGAACAAAGTTTCAAATATATACATTACCAAGGTTAATTAATGCATCATGTAATTAATAATTTTTTAGAAATTTATGAATATAAAAGTTTCATTTTAATTATCAACAGGATTTAGAGCAAAATTAAATTAAACTGTTTCATGAAATGGGATGCTGACGCTATTATTATCTATAAAACTAAGCCCATCTGTGGTGGACATATATGACTCATAATATTATAAATATAAATTTTGCATGGTTAGTTGTGATCATTTCAGCTATAAAATAGATTCGACAATTATATGCGACTCGCAAAATATAATTGTTAGATTTTTGCAGTCAACGCAAATAAAACCTTTTATAAAAAGTTAAAACTTGAAAAATTATTTTTTTCGTCCAACACAACCTCATAATTTGAAAAATTTTATTCTTTTAATATTCTGTCAATAAAATAATTTATATTTTACTATAAATTATATGACGATGGTTATCACGAAATTGTGATTCAAAAAAGACATACGATATCGAATTGTAAAATAAAAGTTTGTTGGTATAAACAAAGATTTTTTTTTCCATGATATTTTTTAAATAAGGTATTGATTTGTTTTGTGACACAGACAGCAGACAATATATCGATTACATAAGATTATTACATTAAGGTTAACCTCAATCCTGCAATTTTTATTTTTTATTAATATTTTATTCAGAGCCTTAACCCTCCAGAGGGCGCGTTGGGTCTCACAGACCCAGACGATCTTTGATGGTTTTTTACTTTTTACCGTTTTTTTTACTGTTTTTGGCATATGTATTATATATCTACGAATCCGTCCAAACAAAACAAATAACCAAGAATATATAAACGATCTTCTTAGCGCGCGCTCTGCAGGGTTAAAGGATGATGAAAATATTTTTTGTATTTTTAAAACTTTATTTTTGGAGAATACAACATTTACATTTCAATGTAGAAAAGGACTCAATACATTTAAAAAAAGATTGAAAACGGCTTCAAAAAAGGAAAGAAAATATTGTACATTGTAATGTGCATAGGGTCTGAGTAGGTTAATTAATTCTGGAAATTAATGTTTAATAAGAAAAAATCGATGAAATTAATCGAAATGAAGATAAATAAAATTATAAAAACAACTTTATGCAGGTTACATAATTTTAGGTTAGGTATGATTAATGTACAATTATTACATAATAAATATATACATAGGATATTTGACTTGTGATTGTGAGTAACCCGGGCGTATGGGATGTGATAAAACTGATTTTGTAATATACAAAGATAAACGATTTCAGGAATTTAGTACAAATGTATTTCACTAAAAAGTTTATCGATGAAATTCCAAATATCGTAAAAAACTAGGTCTATTTTTGAAAACGATCCAAGTTAGCAGCGCTGAAAACAAGGATTTCTATAATTCGACAATCATTATTAGAACTAAAACGTATCTGACTGGGCAGAATATTTTTAAACCCAATGTTAAATATTTTCTGAAAAATAATCGTTCAGATACATAACCATTTAAAACGATTTTAATCACGTTTTACTTAATATGATTTTTGATATATTTTGTTTTCTAATTTCAGCTGTCGAATAATATTTATATTTATTAATTTTTCTTCTATAAAAAAAATATGGTATCTACCATCTCGAAAAATAAGCATAGTTAGAATTCCCATTTACAAGATGCTCAATGAAATTCTATAATTAAAAAAAATGCCCGTACTTAAAATAAAATGTAAAGTTCTTAGTTTTACATTATTTATTATTCTTCATTAACGTTCTAAGTTATTTACAATCATATTTTTTTATTTCTAGTCATGCTGTCTAATTTTAAAACATAAAACCTACAAAAGCTTTAAAACATTTTCTTACTTTTATTCTCAAATACAATATTAGAAATTTAAATAAGTATTACTCTATAATGAACAAATAATATTGTGAATTATGATTGATTTAATGTATTAATTTGTGCATTGTAAATAAATATAAATAAATTTTAATAAAGACCAAAATCTATTTTTACATTTAAAACACTAGTATCCTAATTACTTCATTAATTTCATGATGTTACAATGATGCAATAAATTCCTTATCTTTCTGATCTTGGATCATTTGGTGATGGTGTAACTCGTCCAGTCTTTTTTGCATTATAGCATCATTTCTTTTTTTGATTTCAACCTCTCTTTTTTCTAAATATCTATGGCGAAAAAACCCATACATAATTCCAGTACCAAGAAAGAAATATCGGGCCGTACGAATTAACGGAGTCACTTGTCTTGGAGCTCGTAATTTTATATCATAAGGAGGAAACTTAACAGACATCTAGAAAATTATAAATGAAAAATATTTAAAAAAATTATTGTATTCAATTTGTTTGTTTTTCAAATATTTTAAGCCAATAAACAAGACTATTTAGCAGCCAATAAATTTCATTTGAATAATTTATATTTTAATAATTAGTTAAAGGAAATATTTTTAACAAATACAGTATAATTACAATGATTATTTTTGAGAATAAAAAATTATTTCTGCATATCTTAATTAAAATATTATTTTAAAATTCATTTCCAATAGAATATTAACGGGAAAATATTCCAATAAAGTTAAAATTGTCCGCGATAAATTATTTTTAATAGCAGTCAAATCACAGTTCGGCAACTATTCCCGCACGTCTTATCAAATTGATTCCCGATACACAGATTTTGTTGGGTGAAATCTGAGTTTGAAATTTAAATTTTGTAATTTGTTTATTCGCATTGATAACATAACAATATAAACAAGCATCATATTGAATTAAAATCAAAGTAAACACCAATAAATAAAAGCATCAGAAATAAATAATGAACTCGAAAATAAAATATGAACTAAATGTCCTGTTGGGCTAGAGCCAAAAATTTTGCGCTAAATGATGAGTAGGATGAATTAAAAGTTGAATTAAAATCTATGATTATACACCAAATAATACAGAGTAAAGTACACAACACACTGAGAATAAATAAAATACATATAATAAAATGAAGGAACGCAAGAAGTTACAATCACCAACACAGTTAAGAGAGAAATAACACATTTGAAAAATCTACCAACTCAAAAATAAAAGGATAATAAGTAAAATAAATAATTGATAATATAAAAAATTAAGAATGATCTATATACGAAGGACCATTATCAAATCAATTAGGGTTGTTATGGTTCGGATTTACATACGAAGGAGCTATGACAAAGAGTTCAGAATTCATTGGGATATGCCAAAATTTTTGCCATCTTGCTCTCAGTTTTCAGTTCTTATGAATTTTATGCTGTTGTAGTAAGTGTGATTTGTATGAAATAATTTTTAAGCATAGAGTAATTTTTAAGTTAATACATTTTTACATTCGATTAAATTTTTTTGTTCTTTTTGTTGGGTTTTATGATATCAAAATCAACCGTTGGTTACTCTCACTCCACGTGTTCCAAAATCAATAAACACAAACTCCCAACGTATATTTGTTTTATTAAAATTTACAACTCTCACAATTAATTACAAAGCTGGTCAACCACAATTCTCACGCAATTTCAGATCGGTCTCCGCTCTGGAAGGTCTCAACCTAGTACGATTAAAAAATTAAGTTTCACCTTTTGATTTAGTTCCACTCTCTGATCCAATCTCTTTTGACGCTCCTTGTCTAACTCTTCAGTTTTTCCTATAATTCTTTTCTTCTTCTATTCTATTCCTTTAACTATTAATGTCGGTTTCTTCTTCCCTACATAAGGCTATCGCCGATTATGTGAATTTGGAGTTTCCTTATATACTCCAATAATCGTTCTAATTGCCCTATTTTTGACCTAATTGGTTTTAACTTCCTTAGTCATCATTCCCTAATTAGCTATCTCTGTTCACCCTCTTCCTGATTCCCCTTCTTTTGTTTAACTTCGTTTATCCGGCTGTTTGGATAATTGCTCTCTGACTTCCCCATTTGTTTATCCACGCAAATTGCCGCGCTCGGGTTTTCTTCATCGCTCGGGTTTTCCATTGGCTCGGGTTTCCCATTAGCCAATTAATTAATTAATTAATTATTCAAAACATTTTCTAACAATTTCTTGCTCACTGTCTTCTTCACCATCCCCTAATCTACCCCTCTCCCGTTTTCCTATTTCAATTTCGATAACTTTCCACTTTATTCCACTTCCTCATGTTTGCGCATTTTTCCATTTCATGTCTGATTGTACCCTTTTATAGTTCTGTTTTGTTCATATCTTTCTTTGCCATTGCTTCTCTGATTGACCGCCATTCAATTTCGGGTTTTCCTTTTAATCTGAACTATATAATTTAATAATTTACTTTTAAAACCTCAACATTTTTATTTGTTTTCAGTTTAAATTGAAGCTGTCATTGAGTAAATTTAATATAATTTTATTGGATACATTGAGTACTACGCCAGTCAAGGGCAAAGAAGAAGATATGTCCTCTTACATGAGAACTCGGTAGTAATGCAAGTATTCGCAGGGCCATAACAAGACATTATTGACCCTGCGTGGTTCATATATCTGGCACTCCCAATTCAAAACAGCCTACTATAATAATTATAATGTTCATGTTAAGAATGTTGACTATGTATTCATCTCCAGCTATTATAATAGGTGGAAAGGCTCTTAAAATTCTGTTGCTAATTGAAAAAATGATAGGAACCCATTTAGTGGACTAACATGTGGACTAACAGTCCAACCAGTAATGTTAAAGATAGGCTAGCTAGGGTGCCCTTTTTTGTGCCATGCAATTTGATAATTTTTTTAAATTTTTTATTAACATTAAAAAATGTTACATCCCAGTTTTGCGCCCATTTCAAATGTGCGCCAAGTGCGACTCCATCGCTCACACCACCCTTATTACGGCCCTGAGTATTCGAAAGCTGGATCCAGGACAGTGCTCATCAGAGCCTACTGGGTCAATTGCTGACATATTTTTAATGGATATAGAGAATTAAGTTTGTGACAAGAAAAAGAGGTAGATTTTGAGTGAAATTGAAGGAGACTTTGTTTTTAGGTAATCTTAGAAAATCCTTTGGTAACCCGAATCAATATAGGTTAAAATTAGAAAGATAGATAGATCCGAGAAAACATAAGAAAACAATAAAAGAACTGAACAACCAGTTAAAGAAAAAACAACGAAGATGCGAGGAAATGGAAAGAAGGACCCACAAATACCAAAAGATGGAAAGAAAATATCAGAAACAAAAGAGAATAAGTAACGAATATGGGCGAGAAAACGGTTTCTTACAGATTGAACACGAAAGAAATCTAGAAAAAAACAAGACAAGAAATAAGAGCGCTAAAAGTAAAGATATAAAGTGTTGGGTTAGAACTGAATTCTAGACCCACATCTCGAAGCTGTGATGAAATGTGGTAGTACACAACATTTATAGTTAGCATTAAGTTTATAAAAATATATACAACACCAACTAAACAATGATAATAAAGAAATAAAATAACCAAAAATAAAACGTCCAAATTAAAACTAAAATAAAACACGACCAAGAAGTATCACACGAAAACCAACTCAAATATAACAGAAAAACATAAAACTAAAGAAATAAACTCGAATAAAGCCGAATTATAAAGAGTAGAAAGAAAAATTTTGAAAAAACTTTAGAAAATCTAACATAAAGAAATTTCTAGACGAAAAACCCAAAACAATCCATAAAAATGGCGATATCCATCAAGCCATTCAATACAATAGAACAGGGATGCACAGACTTTTCAGTATGGGTGCCACATTTTCTAATAATACATTCTATGAGGGCCACATTTAGAAAAAAACACCTAATCTGTAAAATTTTAAATTATAACCCGGTTCCTATATACAAAAAATGCATTTTAATTTAGTTGAAATAATTAATTTAATTTTTTTTTGAGCAATATGACATTGTTTTTATTAACAATTTTTAAAATATTTGGTGTCAAGTTTGTTGTTGCCAAACGTAGAATTGAATGTAAATTATTATTTGAAAGGCGGTTACGTTGCTTCGACTTGTTCATGTTCATAACAGAGAACGTTTGTTCGCATACGTATGTTGAACCAAATAAAGATGCAATGTATGCTACTTTTTGAATTAAATTAGGATATGACACTTTTTGTAAACATTTATAGAAATTTTGAAGATCGCTTTCGTTAAATTTAATAAAAAATGCTGCCATTTCTAATTTTTTAGTGAAAACTGAAAATGTATTTTTTAGTGCTGCAATTTCTGAAAATTTTTATATAAATATTTAAATAAATATATTAAATAAATATACACGAGGGCCGCACAAATTATTCACAAGGGCCGCATGTGGCCCGCGGGCAGCACTTTGTGCATCCCTGCAATAGAATCTAAGAAAAATAAATAATTTAGTTTAAAATATAAAAATTTTAAAAAAGAACCCATAAAAAACGACTCTAAAATAAGAATTAGAATAAATTTAATATGGAATGTTCTGAAAATGCCTTAATCAATCCACTGGAACGATAGTTGGTAAATTTAGGTTCCACCTAAGGATTTCTAAGCGCTAAACTCCAAATTCATTTATGATAAAAATGTGGTCAGACCTAAACGGCATCACTTAATTTGTGTCACACCGAGGGTTACTTAGAAACTGGTAACTCAAAAACTTTTCCCACCATTGAATCTTGGAATCCGACTTGATAAATCCGTAAAGTAATCCAACCATCTCAGAATCCGACTACACCAACTAGAACTGGCTATTATTGACGATTTTACTTTGAGCATTAACGAACATCTGTTGTCTAGCTATGATGAGGACCAGACAGGTGGAACCTAAAGCAAGTACTTCATCGGCCGATCTCCCGCGCGAGATGACTCCGGAACATGCGGAAAGCTCGACCATCTCCGGTGATACCGACGTTCAAGCCTTTACAAGACTCCGGTCCAGATGCATCTGTTACCGGATCAACGAATGGATGTACGAGGGCACCATACTCAATCAGCACAAAATCGAGCCCTACATCAATTTAGGGAAACAAGCCCAGATGCGCGCGCTTGAGGAAGTCGGCTATTATGCAATGCGGACAAGCTGGCCGCCATCCAGCGCGGTCTGGACCACCCATGTGGCAAGTCGAGTGAGACCCAAAGGCCCACTGCAACCATGCCCAGGAAGCGGGGAAAACCTCGAAAGGTATCCCGGATGCAAAGACAGACATAAATGACGATTATAACGGAAAGTCGAGAACTTGAACCTTGTGATTGTAATAGAACTGAAATCCTTGTTTGAATTTAGTTTGGTGTCTATTCGTATATTAAATTTTTCTTATATATTCCAGAATTATTATGTTTAGGTGTACTTTTGTAGTAATCAGGAATATAACTTAGTCTTACCTTAAGGTAGTGTTTGAGAAGGGAATGGGTTCCCAATTGGAACCCCAGTTGGGTTGTTACTTAGTACAACTGGTGAATGATTAACCGATATTACGGTCACTATAGGGTAGAGCGCGGGACATCCGGGATTATTAATTTTCTTCCACGCTATTATGATTGATGTTAAGGATATTTAAATAATTAAATTATAAAAAAAATATATATTGTATTATAAGTATCAAATACTATTATATGATAAAAGTATAATAAGTATAAATGCTGGCACGCATAATTATCATCATTATTAAATTTATTAATTCGCCATTTAAATCGGTTGTTTTAATAATACTAGATTTAGGCAATCAATTTGTATTTAAATATATTTTTAGATAATTAAGCTTTTATTATTAACAATTGACAAAATAAATTGATTGTCCAATTTCTTAAAATTTCACGATATTATACATTTTTCCTTTCAGTGTTCAAATTGATGGAAAATATGCGTCAAGATCGAGAACGGGCGCAACAGAAGATCGAAGAACTACGAACGAAACTCGCCAAGTTCAAGGGACGGTGTCGGGAATTGGAAGGCATGTGGTTCAGTCACGTGGAAATGCAAAAATACCTGAAGCTGATCCAACAGCTACAGCTTCAAAGCGCCCAAGATCAAACCGAGATACGGGCTCTTCGTCTGAAAATTAAGAGTCTAGAAACACAGGTGCGCCAACAAGCGGTAGACCAAGACGTGACCGCCCAGATACGACCAATGACGGAAATCATAAGCGCATCCCACGTCTCCGAGCCACTTACTCAGCCTAAGAAGAAGATCCACCCCAGTAAAGCGGCATAGTAAGGTTGAGGCAAACAAAGCCAGTACACATGCCAATTACCAAACCCTTATAAGGACTAATAATCAAATACATGTGGTGACCATTGCACTTGTAGTAGAATTAAATCTATTCGTAATATTAAATTCATTTTATGTTTATGTATTAAACCTGTCGTGTCAGTGAGATATAAACAGGAAATGAGATCTGGTAACACAATTTACAATAGAGAAACCAGGAAAAATCGGACACAGGCCTTCTATCGGCAGTCCCTAAGTGACCTCTGCTTGTTCTTGTAAATTGTCCTAAATCTATAATTATTTTATTAAGTGTATAAAACTTTTAGTAGGATATGTCTTTAAAAAATTTTTTTTTGTATAATGTAACTGACGGAAAATCCTATTTGGGAAATTTTTATTTTTCTAATTAATGTATATTAGTATTTTTGTATGGGAAATTGTGGGACGCTGGCTAGAAAATCTGGGTTCACAGAAGATTCTCCATTTTGTTTAAGATGGTTATAAATTTTAAGAGCTTTTTGCCTAATTATATTACTGTCCAATGGAATCTTTTTCTGACAGCTATCATCAATCCAAATGCTAAGTGCTTTCTTCATTTTTTCAATTATTGGCACACGGGGACGAGCTGAAAACTTTGCGAATTTCGAAGATCCTGCAACAACAGCACTCCTAATTTCCTTCTCACTTTTCTTAATTGTGCGGACTGTCGCCTTATTTAAATTTTGGGTTTTTGCAATGTGTGATGCTTTTTCTCCTTTTAGCAGACGATCTAAAATTTGTATTTTTACTTCTAAAGAAATAAACTTTCTCTTCCGAATTGTTTTTATATTTTCACCAGACATAGTTTAGGACTGATGTTTATTTTTCAAAAAATAGTCTTACTTAATTACATTAAATAGTCTTACTTAGTTACAAAAAATTAACTCCTTATTAATTAACTTTAAAAATTTAATAAAATCGATTCCTTTTAAATTAAAATTTATTTAAATATTTTTGTTTACTATTTCACAATTCCACACAATATTTTTTGTTCTATTTTCGATTTTACAAAATATGGTCTGCGGTCTTGCGATGGGCTCCACAAATGCTAAAATATATGTTATTACAAATTTATATGTTACAAAAAGAATTCATAACTTATGGATAAAAAAACACCTGCATAGAATTTTTAAATTTAGGAATCCAGCCAGCATACTGAGCTTTTTTTTGTAATAGCGAATTTGTGTACATACACAAAAAATAAATTAAGACTTGCATTCTTGAAATAATAAAATAAGGGTATTCCCAAATTGTATTTTATGTCAATATTATAATTTTCTTTAAAAAAAATAGTGTTGTAGAAGTACCGTGTTATAAGAGGTTTTCGGAATTTTTTTAATCGTGTTAGAGTGAAATCGTGTTGTGGGATACCGTGTTGTAGGAGGGATACTTGTATATTCATCCAATTTTAGTTACGTTAAACAACATTTTGTTCTGTATTAAAAATTTTCATCTTTAGAGTACTAAAGATTAACTTAATTTACTTAGTTTATTCATTCATTTAAATTATTTTAAATAAAAACTTGGGTTACACTAAATAACTGCATTTTAGCGTACCAAAGATTAGCTTAATTTCTGAATTTTATCCAGTCATACATTTATAATTATATTTAAAACTAAATTGTTATTGATATACATAAGGTCATTTTAAATTATGAAAGATGAAGTTCAATTCTTGAGTAATTCTATTCGGTCTTTAGTAACTACAAGTAAACAAAACGTTGATTTGAATTAAACAATTACATTAATGGGTCACAAGTTATCAGCTTCCCACTGGGTAGAATACGATAACACCAGTATTTATTTCAGTATCCACATTGGGAAAATGCATACATCTATCTATCTTTTTGCTTTTATCATCTAATTTAGTCTTCTAACTTCGTTAAGTAGGTTATTATCGCTTCGTTTCGTTTATAGGAATGTCTAGCAATCCCTCAACATCGGCAGCACTCATGCCATGTAAAAATGCCAATAAAAATGCAATTATCAAAACGTTTCAAATCCAAATTGGCCTATTAGAAAAGAAGATAGACCATTTCGAGGGGACGTGGTTCGCGCCCACGCAAATGAAGGAAATGCAGACAAAACTATCCAGAGTTGAACAGTGACGCGATAGTCTAATAGAGGAGGGCCGATCTCAGCGACTGCTCATCAAAGAGCAATCAGAGGCTTTGCACAAAGTCTATGTGCATGAGACGCTTACGAAAAAGATAGCAATGTGCCTATCACGAAAGCAAATAATGTCTTTTTGTTGCATTATCGATCCCAAGAAGCAAACCAATCAATCGGAAAATCCTGCAAGAGCTGCGTAGACACTCTTCTGTCTCCCACAACAACAGAGGTCTACATCAACGGTTGATTTTCACCTCATTTTTGTACCTCTCTTGTTGAACCCCAACATAATGAAATTTTCAGGTCAGGAAAAGTAGAGATTCTCAGACTAAGAGACAATTGTTTTATATCAAGTCTAAGCAAAGTGAGATGAGGCGTAAAACCTTTTATTGGCCGTCAGAAACGGATAAGTCGGAATATAGTGAATGAGTAGTCCTAAGGCAGGGGCTCACCTGCTTCACTATATTTCACCGCCATGACACATTATCAACATGATGCAGATCATGAGTGTCATGATGTAAGAACGATCATGGGGGATCTGGCTAGCGGTCAACAACAATAATTTCTTTATAGTTTAGAATAGCTGACCTTCATCCCCTAGTAGATAGTAAATGTATGTTGACCTAATCAGTACTCTAACAATAAGGAAAATCTGTCTAGAGTAGGCTGTAATTAGATCAGCATAGGTATGAATTGGAAAAATAGGCAGATCCCTGCTCATATATTTGAAGAGCACACGGAATAACATTAATTATTATCGAAAATCTAAGACAACATTTATGAAATGGGGATATAGGTAGATCCCTGCTCAACTTTTTCAAAGAGCACACTGGATAACATCAAATTAATATAGAAAATTTAGGTAAAACATTTATGAACTGGGAAATAAGGGCAGATCCCTGCATACGATTTTCAAAAGTACCATTGAATAACAGCCAGTAATGAAGACCATAAATTATCGATTATGGAAGGATAATAATAATCTAAAAAGGGGATAGAAAATGATAAGTGACGTAAGACCTTCTATCGGCAGTCCAGGACCCGAAAATGAAAATACAATGAGGAATAGTTTTAGCAGTAAAGCTCACCTGCTCATAGATTTTCAGCTACTGCGTACATTACAAACATCATTGTTTCCATGGGTACTCAGATGGTATAAAGTAAAATAATCATGTAGGCAAGTAAAATAATAACTCAAATTAAAAGCCAAGAACATGAACAAGAACTAAACTTTTTTTGATTTCAAGTAAAATACTTTGAAGAATGTTTGAAATATATAAAATAAAATTTACATAAAAAATTCTAATAAATATTCAAATTCTTTATTTTTTATTAATAATATTTTCAAATAAAATATTTTAATTATATCTGCCATCATTTACATACAAATAAAAATTAAAAATCAAAAACATTTAAATAATTTCTTAATGTAGCTTTTAAAAAATTTATTTCAATTTCAATTCATAATTTATTTTAAAATATTTCTTTTAATGTATAGTTTAAATCAACTCAGCTGAAATTTTAAACAGTAACTTTTAAAATGATTGGGTAATTTATTTTTGATATTTTTTTTTATTTTCATTCTAATTTTAGAAACAGAAACATTATTTCATTTATTTTGGGTTTCACATCATTTTATGCATTTACTCTAATATCACGTTACTTTTTTGATTACAAACACTCTGATTTTCATGTTTTTGCTCCCTTGTCACCTCACAACAATGATGAACAATTTTTAAAATTCCAAGGAAAACATTTGGATGAATTAAAAAATCAAGAAATTTTATGGCCAGACAAACACGATTCGTCACATGATGGTAATTTTATTTTACTTAAACTACAAATCATTAGATCTTTTCATCAATTGTATAATAAAAAATGTAGCAGATATACATCTAAATTATGTCACAATTAGTTACTTATTGTTTATAAATATTGAATAACACATTGCAAATTATAATCATTATTATTAACTTATTTGACTGTCAATATATTATCACCGATGAACTATTGTTTTCAAGAAAACGTCAGTACACTTGCATATACACATCTGTGTGACTCAGCTGAAATTATCAACTCAGTTTAACTTATATTATTTACAAATGCTTTCATAACATTATAGTTAAATACAATGACATTTTTAATATTGTTAATTTATGATTTCATATAGTTGTCAATTATCGAATGTTATTTTATTAACACAGAATAGCATATAATCTATTCAACAGTCAAATTTAATGAATAAAATCGTTACTAATTTTATTGACAATGTTTAACCACATTTTGACTACATTCTAAATTCCACGCCTGAAAACCCAATGGTCTTTGAGACAATAAATGTCGAGATGCCTTATTTGAAAATATCCTCGTTTTCATGAAAAATGATAGTGAAGTAACGGGAATAAATGGAATTTTATAGAAATATTATCTGGCTAAGTTATTGACAGTATACTCGGTAATTGCTTGGTTTAGATTGAGGAGTCCTCAGTTACCCTGTCTTTACTGTTTTTCCAAATACAAAGTATTATGAATTTAATTTAGTTTTCAGGACTAATTTCACGAAGACAATTTCACAATTTCTTAATGCTTATCATTTTGTAATTGCTTCTTTAAAGGAATCTTACTATATATTCATATCTCAATAGGAAATGTTACATTCATGTTTATTTTGGTGTTGTAATTCCAAGTATACTTCTGTATATTTAAAATTTTCCAAAATTTCTAAGTGGATTTCATTGAAAATACAATTTTTAAACACTTTGCATAACATATATAAATATTTAATTTTGTTATTTCTTGAAATAGATATTAATCGAGTTTTTGCTAGCACTTTATTTTTAAAGACTTTATTAACTTAGTACACTAATCATTTCCCAAATTGTAGCTGAAGACATTGTGGCAAAAGTTCTCTTCAATAAAGTTCGGATATTTTGCTGGGTTATGACAATGTCTAAAGATCATGAAAATAAAGCACGTCATATTAAAGCTACGTGGGCCAAAAGATGCAACAATTATATTTTTATGAGTAATACAAATGACTCAACATTACCAGCTATAAGTTAGAAATTCTTTGCCAAGGACTTCCTGTACAATATAATAATATCCTAGATTCAAATGTAACAGATGGACGAGAACATTTATGGCAAAAAACTAAGAACTCATTAAAATATCTATACAAAAACCATTTGAATAATTACGATTATTTTTTGAAAGCTGACGATGACACTTTTGTAATAGTGGAAAACCTTCGCCATATGGTTAAGTCACTGAATCCAAATAATGCATTTTACATGGGTCGGAGATTCAAGGTCAGTTTTTTATTTTATTAAACAAATTCCATCAAAAATTATGTTCATATAAAAGCACGTTTAGTCAAGTTTTACTCAGATGGCTTCAATTTCATTTATGAAATAACGCGTCGATTCTTCAAATGTATACTCAAATCCTCATAATTAGAAAGAAATTTATTAGTACATTTTACTGATAATAATATAAGAATTTTTTCTAGGATAGTGAAAATGATTTAAATTTAATGCAAACAGAGCAATGCAGCACAATACAAATTCAATTTATTGGACTAAATGTTTAAAAAGATTTCTGATTAACAATTTACTTATTTCTGATATCATTAGTAAGCAATGACAATTGGAGTGCTTGATATCACAAGTGGCTGGTCGAAATTTTATTGTGTCAGTTTCTAAGAGGTTTTCCATCTGTATTTTTCTTGTAGTTTGTTTAGGTTAGTCTTATTTTTTTCAGAAGAATAACTCTTTTCTATACATGCTGTTGTAGTTTTTAAATTTTTTTATTGTTAGTTATGATTTGTAGGAAATTTGTAAGAGACCAGCAGTGTATCATGTAAAAAGAACTGTCTCGGGACAGCTGGGGTGAATGTGTTTAAAGTGAGGTACAGACCAATCAAAAATAATGATAATAAAATAACAAACTAACAACTAGTTATAGTAGGTACTATGTAGATATTGAAAGAATTTTCGGTTTATATTGAAACCTAGATTTTTAGTACTAAAACTTGAATCTTTCGAAGCAGAATCTCTCGAATCTTCTTAATTATAGTTGGGATCCGAATTTTCTATATTAGAAGCAGAATCTTTTGAATCTTAATTAGAGTTGACGACAGAATTTTTATATTAGAATCAGAATCTTTTGAATCTTCTTAATTATAGCTGGGATCCGAATTTTCTATATTAGAATCAGAATCTTTTGAATCTTCTTAATTATAGCTGGGATCCGAATTTTCTATATTAGAATCAGAATCTTTTGAATCTTCTTAATTATAGTTGGGATCCGAATTTTCTATATTAGAATCATAATCTTTTGAATCTTCTTAATTAGAGTTGAAGTCAGAATTTTTTATATTAGAATCAGAATCTTTTGAATCTTCTTAATTATAGTTAGGATCCGAATTTTCTTTATTAGAATCAGAATCTTTTTAATTAAAGTTGAAGGCAGAATTTTCTATATTTGAATCAGAATCTTTTGTATCTTCTTAATTAGAGCAGTAATATGAGATCATCAAATTTTTGATTTATCTTAGGTTTTTTATTCAATTATTTTCGATTTTTTGTATTTTGTGAGTATTCTCTATAGTAAATTATTACTATAGAGAATTACTATATAGATCCTTTTGTTGGGTTGTTGGGGACGTGACTCAAATTAAAATAAATAATAAATTTTGTACTTACATTCAACAAGTTATCTACAAACAGTTAATGTTACATTACACATGCCTTTAACCTCGCGCTCCCACATGAGAGTGGAAATTCGGAAATATCCTCTATACGCGTATCGAGCTCATGTGGGAATATGGAAATCTGATTTGAACACGGTCCCACCAATAAACGTGTTTGTATTTGTCTTAAGTATATGCGGGACTCGTTTAGCATTTCGTTTCAAGTAAAAAAAGGTTAAAGATTTGAAAACTCAAGCCTGTTTTTTATTATTTTATTAAATGTAATTTTAAAAAATATATTTTGTAAAAAATATAAATTTTTGAATTTTTTTTACTTTTCCCATTTATATAATTATTTACTATTATAATTTATAATAAAAAAATATGATTTTTTTGGAACATTTAAAAAAAAACCCCGTGTTTAAAAGCGCCTGTCAGTTGGAATATTGGAATTCTTTAGTAATGCAAACGAGTTAATGGTTTATCGTTGGTACAATCATATTACTGACTGTATCTGTTTTGACAATTTCTTTTAGTATAGCTACTAGCTATCCGAAATTATTAAAATTTACTTTAATATTCTTTTTTCCTAATGATTTTTTCACTTTTGCTTTTGGTTCTAATTCTATGAGTTTCATTCTTTTATTATTTTCAGCTTTTTCTATTGACTTATTTTATGATTCTTAACTGCACAAATCGACTTTTTGCAACATCTTTTTATTCATAGATTTATTAGCGTTAAAATCATTTAATCATTTTTACGAATATTAGTTTCATTAAATTCTAAATTCTAATTTTACTTTTACTTCTTTGTTTTATATAAATAAATTGAAATAAATAAATTGACCATAAACTGATTTCCCACAACTTCGAGAATTTTTCTCCAAATCCCTTATTTTTATTTTAGAATTGGAATGAAACTATTTACGTCATCTACAATATTAATATAATTTCTACCGATTATCTAATCTTTGTAGATCAGCTTTTAACGCGATTAGTCTAAATCTTTTATTTATTATTAATTATTATTTATTATATATAAACATTGAAGGTGACGTAATTAAAATTGAATCTTTAATATTTAGCCATACGTCAATCAAGGATATATGAGTGGGGGAGCAGGATATTTACTATCTCGCAAAGCCTTGCAAATTGTAGTTGAACAAGGTTTAAACAAAACCAATAAATGCCCTGAAGGTGAAGGAGGAGCAGAAGATGTCAATATCGGTAATTATGATTTAATATTTATTATATTTATTTATTTATAAAATAAAGAAATTCAAAACTACCTTTCAGAGTAATTCAGGTTTTCTTCTGTTCCACTAAATATTCTCGAATGGTATGTAGTAACTGTTTACATGAATTCGCATGCGAATGATGGTTATGGAACGGAATCTTTATAATTATTTATCTATATATGTTAACCCACATTTTAAACTACAATTTACAAAATAGAAAATCACTGTCTGTTAATATTTATAGCATTGTTCAAGATAAACAACTTTACATTTTAATAATTTTTATTGTTAAAATTAATTATCAGTTTTAATAATAAAGTAATAGTTAATTTCTGATTTCATGACTATTTATTCCTAATCAAAATTTATCTCTATACACAAATTTATATCATCAGCAATCTTTCACTATTCAAGCAAATTTGAGATACTATACTTTCAATATCATTAAACAGAGTTGTGTGATTCATGATTTATTCATAAAAATTCAGTAAATATTTTTAAAATAAATTTTTTATTTGTAAAATTTAATATTTTACTATTTAATGTCGAACCCATATACGGCTCTACCCATATACGGAACTAAAACAAAATACATAAAAACTGAGTAAATTAGAAATTATAAGTTTTTAAAACAATTTTTACTGAATTGAAAGAATTCAATTTAAAGTTTTATTTTTTTAAGTCTGTTTTTACAAACAGTTTTTTTAATTGATTGAAATTGGCGTAATTTCTCAGATCTATGCAATCCATCTAAACTAAATGACATGGATATAATAACATGGACTGATTCTAGTTAAGGACCGATGTCTATTGCAAATAATACAATTTGAGACAGCTGTTGAGCCTTTCACGCTCAGAAATTCATATTTCAGAAATTCAATTATTTTTTCTTTTTGTTCGATGGTAAGTAGGAATTTCATTGGGAAATTCTTTTTAATCTTAAATTCTTTTATATCTTAAAACTTTAAATAAATAAAAAATCAATCCATACATTTTTATTTTTACGGTTCCGTGTATAGGTTCGACATTTAATTTGTTTTATTTTAATAAATTCTTCAGCTTTTTTCCGTTAAACATTTTTAATAATATTTTCATTGAATAATGTTTAAATTTCCATTAAATATGCTTTTAACATTTAACATTTTTAACTCTAGATAAATGTTTTCTATTTAACATAAATTTTAATCACTTCCAATTTTCAAGAGTCCAATTTTTAGTTTTTAATTATTTAAATTCTCACTCTTAAAAATTCTTAATTTTCTCAAAATTTTTAATTATCATTTTGTTTTTTTTATTTTTTAAGAAATAGCTCCTTTTATACAGTGAGCAAAAAAATGTATGGAAACATGAGATAGAAATTTATTTCTTTTTTAACCATTTTATTCTACTATTGCTTAGGATCCTCTCCTTTTACATACCAACACAGTTTTATGTGGGCTTTAAAATTGGTACTATTTGTGAAACAATATGATGTTTTTAAGACTATATTTTTATTGCTATTTTGTAAACATACTAAATTTTGAATCAAAAATTTATGGAAACATGATTTTTTTAAATTCATCAATTATACACGTATTTCTGGAATATTCTACGACAATATAAAAGCAGCATTGATCATTTCATTTCTATTCCGAACGAACTTTCTTTACAATTCAGCAGTCTCGTGTCTACAAGAAAGTATTTGTCATGAAATATTCGAGAAAGAATGGTGGACCTTTATATTAATGATGGAAGGAAGAAAATTGACATTGCGAAGGCTTTTGCAGTGCTGCGCAGTACTGTGACTAAAGTTATCAAAAAATACCAAAACTGTGGAAGTGTTCAAAATGTAAAAAATTGTGGGAGACGTCGCAAAACAGACGAACACATGGATCGAACTATAGTGAAAAGGCGAAGAAAAACCCATTCATAACTGCTAAAACTATTCAAGACAACTTGAACCTTCATCACTTGAGCAAGCAAACTATTCGAAACAGACTGATGAGCGTTGGACTTCATGCACGCAACCCTGCTAATTAACGCAACCCTGAACGCAATCCGCTACATTAAATTTTCTTTTGCATTGGATGTTTTTACTTTCATGTTCTTTATTATGTTGTCTTTATATTCTTGGTTATCACTACTATTCTAATCTATTAATTGTCTTGTCAAGTACAATTTCTACTGAGCTTGCTGTATTGTGGCATATAATGGATATTCTACATCGGGGGATATATATACAAGTATCTAATAATGGAATCAATGTAACATGAATTATTGTATAATTTGTTTTAAAATTGTTATAATTTCAAGGGTCTAATTATTTAATTTCCCAACGTTTTTGCACCATGATCCACTCTACTATTTCAAGAATTTTGACTTTTCAAGCAGTCTAATGACTCCCGAAAAGAAATTAATAAAAATTTCATATTTTAAAAACAAAAGTAAAGTTGATTCTAATTTTTTGAGTAAAAATTGAATTCAAATTTATTAAAAAATTCAATTATTTATTGTAATTCCTAAACTTGATCTATGTTCTAGAGCAGTAATTCTCAACTTTTTTTTGCTGCGGCACACTTTTAACGATTTCAAAATTTTGGGGCACACAAAAGTTTCTATAATACACGTTGGTGTGTGCATCAGTGTCACTCACCATTTATGAGAAAGTGAAGTTATATACTTCATTTATTCAATTTTATAAATGGTTTTCAAGTAAGTTTTTTCAATTTAAGTAACTTTTAAGGCTTGAATTTTGATTTTATATAATTATGAGATCATTTCGCGGCACAGTGATTGAGAATCACTGTTCTTGAGCTTTTATTTCGTGTACTAATTTAGTCAATTTGAATTATTGCTGTAATATTATTTCTAATTGGCCACTTAATCGGGCGTACTCCGGACCTCGGAAAACTGGTTTGAAATAAACACTTTATTTATTGATTTTTAATTAATTCTTCATATTCTTGAATGCCAAAGGTTATGCCGTATTTTATAGACTATGTTAAAAATGATAACATATTTAATTGATTTTTAATACTTTTAATTCATTATTTTTTTCACTTTACCATTGTTTTAGAATTATAAAGTTACATTTGAAAAAATCAAAATAATTTTTATTTATTATTTTTTAATTTTTTCATGGTAATCATTATTATCTGTTTTCCTTTTTTGATGTTATTTATTTTTTAATAATAATAATAATAATAAAACAATAAAATGATAATTTAAGCCTTTTGCTGCAAATAATGTATTTAATGAAAAAATTTTCGACTATAAGATAGTCCTATAAGAGATTGACAAGGACTATCTTATGGTCGAAAATTTTTTCATTAAATACATTATTTGCAGCAAAAGGCTTAAATTATCATTTTATTGTTTTAAATAATAGATGCTGCTACCAAGAAATCATCATTTAATAATAATAATAATAATAATAATAATAATAATAATAATAATAATAATAATAATAATAATAATAATAATAATAATAATAATAATAATAATAATAATTAATAATAATAATAATAATAACCTGAAGAGTAATTTTTACATTTCTATTATTGAAATGCTAAAAAAGACATACTGTTAAAATTTCCAATCTTAATCTGGCCTCATATTCTACCAAATTAGTTTTAATATTTTTATACATTTTTTAAATTAGGTGAATTTTAATTGAACAATTAGTTAGGTGGATTTGAGTTCAAGGAATCTCACATTATAGAGTAATTAAAGCAATATTCTGTTTGCAATTATTGTCATTATGCAAATTTATTCAATCAATTTATTACTTATTAGACATAATTACTTATTATTTTGTAATTATAGCTATGATTACTATATCATTCTCTGGGACTCATAGGAATATCTACTAAAGGTATTAAGACAAGTTTAATTTCTTTTAAATATGTGTACGATTTAAATGTTCAGTATTTTTATACTCAGTAAAATTGATCAAATGTTCAGTAATTAAAATAAATTTTCAGTAATTAAAGCAAATGTTAAGTAATTTAAAGGATGAATCTGAAAATTATGTTCAATATCACTTCCCATCTTCACTAGAATGCAAAATATCACAAGAATTCATTAATTAATTGGAACACATTTGGTAAGTTCTCAAAAATAGAATTTTCTGTCTGGTTTGGTACACTGTTAAATGAGAAATCAGAGTGTGCAAAAATAATATGTAATTGTACAACATTTTTCAAGAAATACATGTGTACGCTTGTCGGTTTGGCAATCAGGCTGAAATTTTTTAGTTCACTACTTGTTGCTAAAAATGTTTCTATTGATCAAAAGAGGAAGCGTGGAATACCCTCAAAGGACTAAAAAGCATTTTTAACTCAATAAAATTTCTATCGTTTAAATATTTTCAATAAAATTGACTAAAAGTTTTACTGATTTTTTTTTGAATTTAATTTAAATTTATATATTGTGTATTGCAATTATTTTTACTGTGCAAATTTATTTTTATACAGTACAAATTGTTTGTTTTACTGTCTATTTTTGATAATATTTTGACAATTAATAATATATAAAATGTTTACTACTTTGCATTATAATCTTTTTTACTGTATACATTTCTATCTTTTTTACTGAACAAAATTTTCTTATTTACTGAAACATAAGTTACTGAACGTTTAATATTGCCTGTTTAAATATTTCCACTTCATACATTTAACACACTGCTTTACAAATTACCGTGATTTACAAATACCTATTAAATATAGAAATTGAAGATTATTTTTACACTAGTTAATTGCAAGGCGCCTAAGGCGCCCGTTGACAAATCATAAAATAAATGAACAGTTTGACATACTAAATATTTATTAAAAATTCAATTTCTTGTATTCTTAAGCAATTTGAAAATTATTTCTGTTATATATATGGAATATGAAAAATAAATTAAATTTTATACTTACATAGAAAAATCGAATTAATTTTTATTTTGCAAAATAAACTTAGAAAGCGCTTTTTCAAAACTCGTTATTCGTGTAAAAATTCTATGATAGTATTAGTGAGAGAGAGAATTTTTTTATGATATTGTTTTATGATATTTTTTATGATATTTTATGATATTTTTTTATAATCAACCAATCAGCGAGCGTTATAGAATCAGTCAGTGAATCAGTCAGTAAATCAGTGATGAGCGTAATTATATATTAGAATTTTTTTGAAAATTCGATATTACCTTAGAGAATATTGAAGTCGAATATTAATATTAAATTAAAAAATATAAAAAGTCCATGTTTCTCGCATATATTTCGTAGATGGTTATCATATAACCCACGAATGCTAACTAAACCAGTAAAAGAGAATTATTATAGTGTTGTAAGTTAAAATTGATGGCGGCGGGAAAATATGCGGTAGAGCCAATTGGTTACATGCGGGAAAAACGGTAGTAGTTCTATATATACAGTATTCTCTTTCATATAAAATTGGAGGTTTATATGAAGATTTGAGGAATGGTGTTCATGTGTTTTAAAGATATTTTGGAAGAAACGGAAATCAAATACAAGTGTTTCTTATGTCTACGAAAATAATAATTTGGCCCGTTTTCTATTGGGAAAATGTTTAGTAATCTTGCAAATTCACTTTGAAATATTTGAAAAACAAAATTTATATAATATTTTTTGTTCAGGTTCGTAAAATGATTTTATTTTTGTTAGAATTATTGGCATTAACCCTTTCTTATCTTGTGTTTATAAAAATATAACAAAAAAATTAACCATTCTATCCTCTGTCTGTAAAAAATGACATTATTTTTGAATAGTTTATTTTTCATGCACTGTCGACAGAGACGCAGATACCGATGTGCAAGAATGGCAGAAAATGAGACCGAATGGACCGGTATTTGCTAGATTTATTAGGTTTGGAACGGGCGGGACACATAAAATAAAGAAGATAGGAAAGGGTTAATAGAATGTGTTTAATTTGATTATCATTCACTCATTATTTGCCGTTAAAAATTCTTAAGATTATATTTTGAACAAGATCTTAAATTTAATCTTGAAATTTATCAGTTAATTGGAGCGAAAGATTGGAACAATGAAGCAAGGGATTTTTGCCCGGAGCAGGAGCAGAGCAAGTAAAATTTGTAGTGCTCCACTGCTCCGATTCTTTTTAAAAATATTTCTCTACATCATATTTTAAATTAAATTTATCATAAATATTTAGTCAATTAAAGAAACCCAGTAACTGATAATAACTATAGATTTTGGCTTTAAATCATTTTATAATAACGTAATGTTAATGGTCCAAATGTTATTAAATATAATTAAAACACTAAAACGCCAAACAAACAAAGTATATTTCAAGGAATTATCATCAGTCTGAAATCATGATCTATATCAGCAGTTTTATATGAAAACAATAATGGCGCGATAGTTATGATTTAATCAGTTAATTCAATAATCTCAATAAATTCGTAGTTGATTGAATGTTAAATGTGGGGACTGTGATTTAATAACTAATGCCTCAGATAAAAATCTTTCCCATTCATTATTAAAATTTTTATAAAAAAATTTTTCAATCTTTTAAGTCAGTTCATTCTTTGAACATTTTTCTATTCTCAACAATATGACTCATGCATTTCAATCGACTATGTTCTTGAACCCGTGTACGGAGATGACGGAAAGTCTCTCAAGTGGATGGAGCATTGTGGTCATTACATGAAAACATTCTACACTAGATCAAAAACTAAACCTTTGGGGTTATTTCTAAACATATTGATGATTTTAAAGATTTTGACAATATTTGAAAGATTTTGGAATTGCCTAATAATTTCATGAAAGAAAACTTAAAATTTTAAAAATCTTACGATATATGGAATAACTAAAACCTGGTATTTTAAAAGTTCACCATCATTAAATAAAATGTAATTTTCATTGTTTTCGTCAGGCGCAATCAAAAGATCACCACCGGTTTTCTTAGTCAATCTTTTTACAAAACTCTTTGAATATCCATTTTTATTCAAAAGAAGAACAAGCTATTGTCTAATTGTGCTTGATTTTGATTCAAGATAATGACCACAATCTAAAAATCGAGCCATTAATCAAATTTTTATTAAATTTGACGTCAGAAAGGCAATAAGAATTAGTGTATAGGCATGTATCCGTTGGGTTTCTATATATTTCGGTTTTGAAACCATTAACCGTTTTCTCCATCAACATATCTAAAATCAGAAGAAAATAATTCACTTCTTCTACAAATTCCCTATTAATTAATTTATTGAGATTATTTAATTAACTTATTAAATCATATCTATTACGTTATTATTGTTTCTGTATATAACTGTTAACATAGATTCTAATGGCAGACTGATGACGAGAAAAATTACCTTGAAATATATTTCGTTTTTTTGGTGTTTTAGTGTTTTTTTATTAAAAATTGAGTCATCATATTTTTGATATTTACAAATAAATATAATGACATTCATATTTAAACTCCCGATAAATTTATTATGATATTGTAATATAATTTCTTTGGTGGAATTTTTTCATAACTTTTACATTGCAAATCAGTGCATTACCTTGTCAAAAGTAATGGGTTCACATAAATTATTTTTTATTATTGGTACAATTAAATCATCATTAATGTATCATTATCATATTATTTTGCCTAACGCATAAAACCCCTTCTTCATCAGAAAATGCTTTTATCTGCCAACTGTAATTTACAGAAATCCACGTCATTATGTAATCATCTCACATTTCTTCTTTGGTAAAGTATTTGACCCCAGTTTTCCAAAATTTCCTACTCGAAAACTAAACTATTTTCCATTTTTGTCAAAATAATTTTAGTATAATTTCAAAATTAAATGTTTAACCCATGTACTATTTAAGGCCCTTTTTACATTCATAAATACCGGTGGCGTAACTAGGGCCAGGCAAGCGGGGCATTCACATCAGACGTACGATTTCTGGGGCGCCAAAATGACTTTACATAAATTTTATTTTACAAAAGTTTTATAAAAATTTCAGTAAACAATTTTTCATTAAACAATTTTTGTATAAAAGTATTTAAATAACGTGGTTTAATTTTTTTTAATGGAAATATTAATTTGTTTAAAAAATTAATTATTTTAAAATTTTATAAAAACAATCCTAAAACTTCAAATATTTTGAATTTCAAATTTCTTGTTTTGATTAATTTCTGGTATCAAATTCTTCGGAAAATTGATCGTGTACAAAAACGTTTGCAAGATCCCAAAATGAATTTCAAAGATGCATCAGATGCTTTACAAGGATTAAGTACACATGCAAGAAATTAGAGAAATGTTATGTTCACAATCAATCGAAGCTGGTAAAAAAAAGTTTACTGAATGGGATATTCAAATACAAAAAAATGTACGGCGTGTGACAAAGCAATTTAAAGAAAAAACCAACGACTCTGCATTAACCCCCGATCAAGATATAAATCATGTCTTAAAATGTTCAATTGACCGATTGATTCAAGAACTTAAAACTTGTTTTACACGCCTCAATTCATTACATGACAAATTTGGTTATTTTCTTGACATACAAATTTTATTAAATGGCGCAGATTCAATTAAATTAAAATAAAAATGTTTAAATTTAAGAAAAAGTTATTGTTTCCTAGTTTTATTCATATTTATTTACGTATGTATATTATAATATATACAATTTATATCATAATTTATAATAAAACTATATTGTTAAAATAAAAAAAACGAAATAAACAAAAAACAAATGATTATAAACGAAATAAATAATATAGACTAGGGGTTGGCAACATATAGCACGCATGATAGATTTGGCACGGAGTCGAATTATCAATGGCATTTTATGCTGTTTGTTTTTCAATTAAATATATTTAAAAAATAAATTTGGGATCAAACTATTTTCATAAAGAACTGTATTATTTAATGTGGCAGACATATACCATTACTTATTTGTAAAAAGAAATAAGGTGGCACTCTGAATTAAGAGTGGCTTGACACACCACAGCTAAAAGGTTGCCGACCCCTGATATAGACTATAAGTAATTTATACATTTTTTGTGATTAGATTATCAATATATCCATTGCCCTTCGATATACAGTTTTCCGCATTGAATCATGTTTATTAAAATTTGCTGTGTTTTTTGGTTTTTGATGCATCAAATATATTTTTAAAGCAATTTTGATAAAACAGCGACATTTACAATGTAAAAAATTAATGAAGTATTTTTTTCAATAAGCATGAATGTGCATGAATGTAAGAATTATTATTGAACATTGCAAAAATACTTATTTTATCAGAAGGTCACTAATTTGTTATTTAATTATGTATGCAGGGTTGGGCATTTTCTATTTTATTTTATAAATTGAATGTTCGAAATTATTGCCATATCGCTTCGTGGAGTGAATAATCAATTCGATAATTATATACATAACTTATTCTGAAGGTTTTATTTATTGGACATAATAAGGCAAATGGGAAATAGCATGTTAATCGGCACGATATTATTTACCAATATTTATTACATATTTTTCTCTTAAAACACTTAACAGAGAATTATTAAAATGGCCAATCCTGTATAATTATAATGACAATAATTATTAATTTTTCCTTAAAATTTTAAAATTTATTTTATTAAGGAAAATGCTTAGAAGCTTGTGGAGTAAAAGTAATCGACAGCTTGGATGAAGAAGATAGAGAAAGATTTCATCCGCTACCTCCTTCGACTATGATTTTAGAAAATCACATGAAAGGTGTACCATGGATGTATAGTTATAGTTATCATAAACTGCGTTTCGTAAGTTTTAGTTGAATTTACAGCCTCAAAATTATCAATAATATTTAAAAAATATTTTCATTATTTTACACTCTGACCTACACTTTGACTAAAATCTATGCTTATCCTTATTAATTTTGTTTATCTTCTTATAATATATGTTAAAACCTACTACCGGATAGTCTCGAAAGTAAGACCAGGTCTTACTTTCGAATTTTTATAGATTTCAACGCGAAATAAAGAAATCGAAAGTAAGACCGGTCTTACTTTCGAGTGGAGAATGATACCCCAACCCTTGTTATGCCCTCGTTAAATCAATAAAAATGTGAGGAAATTAAGACATAAAAATAAAATTGTAAAACAAAATACACTTTAACAGAACATAAATAAAGGTAAAACATAGAATATGAATTCACAGTGTTTTTAATGAAACATGATTTCATTTTTATTCACCAAAATCAACATACTCCTTCTCTTCCGATAATTCTTCTTCCACAACAAAACCATCGTCTGCTTCCACACCTATCAATTTTTGTTTAAGATTGTTATTAAACAAATCCCCGTTATAGTCTTGATTAACCCCAAAAATGCCACAACAAACAAATGCCTTTTGTATACTCTCGGTCTTTATTTGATCAACCGATTCAGATACCCATTTGAATATAATTTCCCAACAGGGTTTCTGCCTGTATCCCATTTTAGTGAAATTTGCATCCCCATTTGCCATCCATTCCGACCATCTTTTTCTATATTCGTTTTTAAAAATAAAATTAATAACAACATCAAGAGGCTGTAAAAATGCAGTTTTTTCCGGAATTTCAATTGTTTTCACATTAAGTCGAGTGAAAAGATCTGTAACTTCATTTCTTGTATGTGCACTAAACTTATCAAAAATAATTACAGCTTTCCTGTTTTGCCCAAAAATATTATCGCATGGAAAACAATTTTGGATCCACGTTTTGATTATTTCTGTTGTCATCGTTCCAGATTCAGATGTAATTACCATTAGATTTTTTGGAATAAAGCATTTGGGAACTTTACGCAATTTTTTAAGAATCACAAGAGTTCTATGAAGTTTTCCATTGGCTGAAATAAGTAGCACGACTGAAAAACGTGTTTTGCAGTGCCCAGTTCCCTTTGCTTCGACATTTTTTTCACCTTTGGTAGTTATAGTCTTTGATGGCATAGTATCTATATAAATGGGTGTTTCATCCATATTATAAATATTACTTTCATCATACATTTGGCAAATTTTCACTTTTTCTAAATGGTTTGTAATTATTTCCTTTATCTCGGAATGACTTCGATTATCCTGTTGTCCAATGCTTGTTATTTTACGATAGGATAGATTGTTTCTTCTAAAGAAATTATGAACCCAACATTGACTTAATACAAGCGACAAATTGTTTGCAGTTATATATTCCATTGCTTTTTGTCTCAAAAGGTACACGGAAACTGCTCGTTTGAAAACCATCCTTTCGAATTTAACATATTCAACCAAAAGTTTTTCCAATTCTGGAAATTCGGCTTTTCTTCCACATCCCACTTTCTTTAGTACATTTTTCCTGGTTACGCTCAAAAGAGTATCCTTCTGGTATAACCAATCACGCAGCATTTTGGATGTTATATTGTTTTCACGTGCCGTCTTACTGATGTTTCCCTTGTTCACAATCAAGCGTTCAAGTATATCCAGCTTAAACTTAACTGTATATGATCGTCTTGTATTTGTCATATGGATATAAAAATTTTGGATATATAATTTTTTAATGGAAATCAATTTTATTTGTCTCGAAAGTAAGACCACTCGAAAGTAAGACCATGGTCTTACTTTCGAGTGGTCTTACTTTCGAGACTATCCGGTAAATACAGGTTATTAATTACAATTTTAAATTCTCTCATTTTTTTCTGAAAATTTAAACAATTGAGACATGGTAATTATTAATATTGATGTAACTATTGTTGATAGATATTCTTATTTTAATTTAAAATATAATTTATTATAGATTTTTATATCCAAATTTAACACCAATAGTTATTTCAACTAACTGATCACTTTTATAATATTTCAACTATATTATTTATAATTTCTGTCCAGTCTTCTCCGTTATTACTATTTCATTGCGATCTAATAATTTTTCTTCCTAATATAATTTCTGCTGGACTTAATCCAGTAGTTTTCTAAACTGTCACATACTAAACGTATTCTACATCCGGTATTAATTCTGTCAAGTTTTATTACAGTCACTTATAGTACGAAATTGTCTTTGACTACACTATTAGTATTATGACGATACGGACTTGAAAATATCAACTCAATTCCTTCTGTCTTAACTAGTTTTTTAATACCATTAGGTTCGAAATTCTTTCCACAATCAACGTGTAATTCCTTAGGTGTTCCATATTTCAATATCCAATTATTTAACAAAACTTTCTTTATGGTGTTTTTATCCTGCTTACTAATATGAGTTAGTGAAATGGATTTACTGTAATAATTGATTATTGTCCGAGCTCTCGCTGTAGTTCATTGGTGTTCAGGAATGAGCGTTCAAACCAAAATTATACTGGAACAGACTATTGTTGAACGAATCAAACATATGTCTTTTATGAATAAAATGGATATGGAAGGTTAATGCTTATATTGGGAATCAGAAAATTTGTATCAAAAAGTCAAATTAACTAGTCTTGTTGTAAGTAAGTTGAAGCAATTTTTTTCGGTGACCCGACAAATGCGCAGACTTGAAATATTAAAAAAGTGTAATAAGTGAATACACGTGAATACAAAGGTAAATTACTTGACACGACAGATTAAACCAAATTGTCAGATGACCCAATTACACCCTGTTCTTACCAATCTAACTAGTATAATGCTTCCATTCTGGTTAGTGTCTTTGGCTCAAAATTCAATATATTCATTTAGCAGAGTCTTATCGTGATGATATTAATCTGCATATGTACGTTAAAATGCTACTGGCTCTCAGCTTCATTCCATTACATTGATGATTTTGTCGATAACTGCCCCGCGGAATTGACACACATCACATATTATTTGAAAGACACATACGTCAAAAACAACAAAGATACTGCCGAGAAAATCCTTTGGAATATGTACGACTGCGTGAACGACAATCTTCCCTGTACCAATAATTCAGTGAAAGCTTGACGTCGGGATTTTTATCAGACGGTCGACTGTTAACATCCATCCATTTAATAGGTGCTCGATCATTTCAAAAGGAGCAAGATCACGTGGATGTGTTAAAACTATCAATCCAATTTCAGAAATTCAGAGTCGTTCACGTTAAAATACTTACTACTTAATCGACACCTACAAGCTTAACAGTAGCGTTAATGGATTATCTATACAGTGTTGCAATCAACATCTCAATGAAGACAATCTTATCAATAATATACGTTGCTTTTCATTGACTACTTTTTAATAAATTTAAGTGAATTAATTTGCTCTTAATATTTTTTTAGTCTGTTTTTTTATTTTGTACCATATTTTCGGATAGAGGCAATTAAATATATCATTTTTATATTGTTTAGATTTAAATTATTAATTTTTATTGTTATTTCTAGGGCCCTGATTGTTGCAGTGATGACTCAGTAACATTCCACTACGTTGCACCTCATGATATGTATGTTCTCGAATTTTTCATATATCATTTAAGACCTTATGGAATTATTCGTGATTATAAAGAGATGGACTCTATTCTTTCTCAAATAAAACTTAGAAAGAAATTACTTAAAGAGAAGCAGTGACAGTTATGATTTTACTGTTATTTTATTTTATGAAATATTTATTATCCAATTTAATATAATGCCTTTTATTTGTTAAGTAATATATTTGGAAGTTTTGTTCAATTTATTCATATTTTGTTTACATTATTTTTTATAAACTGATGTTTAGAAATAAATTTCATTTTTCTAGAAAATTTTCAAAATTGATCTTTATTTATTTTTCATTTTTACACTATATCAAAATATTGTTATTTATTTAACAGAAATTTTCGTAAACTCAACTTTGAGTTCTTTAGATAATGAAGACATTATTTCGTAAGATTTATCTTAAATTTTTAATAAATTTAATAGTTTTTTTTAGTTTTTCACATTGCCCTGAAATCTCAACTTTTTCCGATGTTGGGAAAAAAACTAGAAAATGGTAAATTTTACTAACCTAAATTTAAAAATTAATATTTCTATAGAATATCAGAACTTGACAAAATCCAGTTAGTCAATTCAATGGAAAATTGGGAAGATTTTTATAATTTCGGGCGATTATTAGGAATTCGCAAAGAATCAATCAGAAATATAATTTATAAATATAAAAAATTTGGAGAAATATCCACAGGAAGACGAGGTGGCAGCAATCAAAAAATTTCCGAAATACAGGGAAATCTTTTACTATATTATGTGGAAGAAAACTTCTACGCATCACTTCAAGAAATGGCAATTACATGATGGAAAAAAATTGTATTGCTTCAAAAGCAACAATTTGCAGATTTTTGAAAAATTTTTTAATTTCAGTAAAAAATATCTGACCATGTGTAGCTACTCGAAATTCAGATCGCGTCCTAGAAAAAAGAATGGAATGTGTGACACGATTCCAAGAAGATGGCTGACTCAATAGCAAATTGATATACATTGATGAATGTAGCTTCAACATTTGGACAAGTCAAACATAAAGAAGAAAGAAGAAAGGTGAGCGTATTTACGCAACATTGGCAAGTAACCGAGGGCCAAATATGTCACTGGTTCTAGCTATTGGCGTCAAAGGGTCAATACAACAAAAATTAATTGTAGGATCCTACAAAAAGGATACCTACCAACTTTTTATAAATGAATTAAGTTCTAAACAGAATGATACCGAATACCATATCATTCACGGTAATGCTTTAATTCACGGAGGAGCATTATCACAAAATAATTTTTATAGAACATCTGCCACCTTACAGCCCATTCCTCAATCCCATTGAAAGCGTCTTCAGCAAAGTAAAATGCAGCAAAAGGAAGACAATATCAAGAACAACTGGCTTCAGTACGATGTGATTCGAAAGAAGATTTGATTTAGTTAATGAGGCCCTGGAAAGTGAACTGAAAAAAGACGAATATAAAAATTAAAAAACTATTTTCAACACATCTACCGTTTTAATCCCTAAATGGTGTAAGAAAATGATATTTTTGGCGATTAATAAATTGTATTTGTTACTTAATTACTTAATTAAATAATAATAAAACTCACATTATATTGAAATAATTCCAAATAATAATAATAACATCTAAAACTCCTGAAAATTTAATTAAAAATAATTTCTAATAAAAAATGCTGATAAAAAGTATTATTTAAGAGCTTGAATAATGATCTCATATCTATATGGATCAATATTCAAGCCTTAAAGTTTACTTAAATTAAGAAAATTACTTGAAAGTAATTTCTAAAATGGCTAAATACAAATAGTTAAAATAGCTAAATAAAATAGCTAAATAAGTTGTTAAACTGAATGCATTCAGTTAAATTAACCACATGCATTCCAAAATATTTCATCATAAAGAATGACGCATCTATAATTGATTGTACATACCAACCCATATTATAGATACGTTTATTCAGTGCAAACGGATGTATACCACTCTCTACTCTCGCTACTATGCCTATATTGTGTAATTGTCAAAAGGCACGAGTTTTTAAAAGCCTATTTTGTACAATGCTCGATTATCACGTACGTTCCAAAGGTGAAGCGGTAAATTAAGTCTAACTGCACACAACAACACTTAATACGTACACGCATAGTATGGCTGTGTCAAGATCCAATCACGCGATAGCAACTACAACAAGCCAATCACAAGATGTACAGCGACAAGTCTTCAACCTAATGTAATAAGAGAATATAAAATCGCGAGCATACATAAACACTTACATAATAGTGATGTAATGTTTTTTGAAATTCAACTCATAATTTCATCTCAGAAGAGCTATACTCTAAAAGAAAAAAAGGAAATCATCGATACTGCGAATAGGGAGCCGAATAAAACCAAGTTGGTCAGGGAGATAAGCAGGAAATTGGGCATCGAAGTTAAGAGAACCACGGTGAAGAGCATTCTCAGCAAAAAGGATGCAATCGAGACTGCAATAAAATCATCGAAGTGCATGAAGTTGACACAAGCACAAGACCCGAAGCTTGATGATGGAGAAGACGATGAAACTGGCCGAGCTGATGCATATTCCAGACTTCATTACGGGCGACGGTTGGTTAGATAACTTTAAAAAACTCCACGGCATCACGTTCAAAACGATGCATGGCGAAGTAGGAGCAGTAGATTTACAATCTCTTCTTGAGTGGCAATAGCAAATTCTCCTGCCATTACTCACACAGTTCTCTGCAAACGACGTCTTCAACCCGGATGAGACAGGACTCTTCTGGCAACTACTTCCGAACAAGACCATGGCTATCAGAGGAGACCAGTGTACAGAAGGTAAGAAAAGTAAGCAAAGGATCACTCTTTTAGTTGGGAAAAATATGAGTGGTAGCTAAAAGTTTCCTCTTTTGGTAATTGGCACTTCCAAAAAACACCGTGCCTTTAAGAACAAGGAGAAGCAAGGATGACAATATAACTGTTAAAGAGGAAGTCGTTTCATTCGTACAACAATTGGACTCGGACTGTATGTGTAGTGATATTATTACTTCAGATCAGAGTACAATAACTACACAATAACTACAAGTCCATGAAAATGAAATAAATTTGTCATCTGTTACTGTAAATTACAATGATTCCTCATTCTTGACCAGTTATTACAAATAAATTAATAAATTGCCTTGTCAAACACGGTGTAGAGCAAGGTGACGACATTAACTTTAATCATTTTAATAATTTTGCATCAGATAATTGTTAGGCCTAGAACGACAAAAATCCTTTTTCACCTAATTTCCAGTTATTATTATTTTTAATTGAGCATAGACCTACATTTTCTCTAGATAGGAATTTCTGCATTAGAAGAAGTAACTAAAAATAGCGCAACAACAAATAGGAAATAAATAATTAAATTAGGAAGAAATATTAAAGTCTCTAGTCTTCGTAATTTAAATATAATTAAGCCAATGGATAACCGGTTCTAGTAAAGTCGAGTTGCTATACGAGACCTGCCACCGTTAGACAATAATTGGTAATGGGGGGTCTGAATATAAAACGGAGTCAGGCCTTCTAACGGCAGTTCGCGAAACACTTCACTTTAATTTTTTTAAAATTATTGATTACGTCATCATTTTTTATAAGAATCTTTTATGTCAATATACTAAAAATTAAATTCTCTATTAAATGACACTATGACGTAATCAAAATTGTGAAATTTCATTTTTAGTGTAATATTTTTGAATTTACACATTTTTTAAAACAACTATACATCTTCTCATCCATTTTATATCCCTGTATTGAAATATTTACAAACCAACATGTTTTAATTACAAAAATAGTTATCAATAAATCGAGTGAGGATAGCAAATTATTTAGAATCAATAAGTAACACACAGACCTTAGTGTAATAAATGTTTATACATATTACAATAAACCCACTCACATGCATATACCTATATTAAAACACGCACAAAGTAATATTATTCAATACATACAAGTCATATAGGTTAAGGACATACCAACCAATCAAATTCATGCATTGATATTGCATCTTTATTGCATATGAGTAATATCAAAACAGTAAAATTCATTACATCATTAAATAATAAATTCTAATTCAGTATTTTAAACTATATTCAATCACTAATTATTGAAAAATAATAAATTATTTCAGTTAATGGTTACAAAATTAATAAAAATATAATAAAAATATAAAAAATCAAAACAACATAACGAAATCTTTCAATAATTTACAATAATGTTATACAATGTATTCATTAAGTTGCAATAAAGTGAGAAATTATTTCGGTGAATGGCAACAATTTAATAAATATTTTACACTAAATTACCACAAAATTATGAAACCTTTCATTAAATTACAACAAAGTATTAACATTTTTCATCAAATTGCAACAAAGTAATACCATATTTTGGAAAAATTTCAACAGTTGTAAAATATTTAAGCAATTTGTAACAATATTATAAAAATATTGCAGCAAAGTAATAACATTCCGATGACTAGTCAACTATATGTGTTAGCACTGTACGCAAAACTGTTCATATTTTTATTATAGTGTTTTTATTTGGGGTATGTGAGAATATATATTAAACTCTATCATTATTTTTATGATTGTGCAATATTAATAATTATTTGATCACTAATTTTAATCATATTTTCCAGTTAAATAAAATTTTAGTGTCTGATGCAGTATAAACAATTTATTAAATTATTTGAATAATTATTCTATGCAATAAAATAATCCTAATAGTATGCCACATATTCAGTTTTCGCTCCGTCAAAAATATACCATTTTTTTGTGCGGCTGATATGTTCCATAGCTAACGGCGAAACAAAAGCCGTTTGTCATAAAATTGTGAATGATCACATCGTTGCTTATTTTATATTATTTCCATATTTTGCTCGCATTTTGGTTTTAAAGTCAACTTTATTCATTATTATATTAATTATTATTATTACTTATTAATTTTAACTTTATTCATTATATATGTGTATTTTAAATGAAAAATTCAATGATATATTTACAAATAGATAATTAACAAAATGTATAAAAAATAAATAATATAAATCATATTAACGAAATCAAGTAAAACCTTTTTTATACATAAAAGTTTTGATTTGCCAATGACCTTGAAAGTTCAAAATCATAATTAACAAACAATTATTTGATTTTGTCAAATGAGGAAATTTAAAGACAAAGTTTCTTTTATACTCAGTAATGCATATTTTCTGAATTTCATCTAAAATAATATATTAAACTTGGAAAATATATAAAATTTAAGTTGGATTGGCAAATAAATTATTTTTAAATATATTTTGATGATATATTTCACTGATTACAGTAATTTTTAGATAAATATTTTAGTTAATTATAAATATGTATGCATAACAACATTTTACACCTTCCAGTCAATTCATTTTACTGCTTATTATTTTTTGGTATAATTAAATTAATAAATAATAGTTATTTATCTCTGATTCTGCGTTCTTTTAATAAAAAAGGACAAAATTGACAACTCAATTTGATTGATTCCGCTGTGGCGTGTCAAGACTGGTATTCAAAAATAATAATCGCTTTCAATAATAAATATTTTATCTAAATATTTTTTCATCAACTAATCATATTATAAACAATAAAAAATCATCATATTATTAGAAAAAAATGTAAACATTTTCGAGTATGGTCCATACACCCTCCAGTTATGCACACGAATAATAATAATAATTTAATAATAATACTATGAATAATAATTCTATTAATAATAATGATGATGACTCAATAAAAATTTTAAAATGCACAGTGAAACAAATCTGCACAACATACAAAAGATTAATGCACAACTATAAATGAAAGCAACAAATTCTTTATTATAAGAACTTTTTTTCCAATTTCACAATTGATTATTTTTACCGTTGAATTTATTAAAAATAGAGCTTGAAGACTATAAATCAGTAATATATCGATGTTTTTTGATACTCACGAATTTTCGACACTGCCTTTTTCAAGTGAATTTCTTTAAGAATATTTATTTAATTAAATTATATATCTGGATCTGTAAAGTGAAGACGATATTCTAAATATGTCGATCTTTTATTTTTAGTCATTGTTTTTAAACCTTAATATATTAATTCTAATTATAGTAATTTTTTATTGTTTTATTGTTTCAGGCTCCAAACCTATCCCTAACACATGTGTAATACACATACACGTTATTTGCAATACAAATAAGTTAAATTGGTTCACCACCGATAAAATAGAGATGAAATTACATAATAATCATTATTTTTGAAAATGCAATCCAAGAAGAAAGTTTTGAGTGAAAAATCTTTTACTAAACAAGCTCAATTAAGATAATAATTGAAGAATCAAAGAAAATGAAACCGGTTCAAATCAAGAAAAATGTTGATGTCAAAACAGCACAAATATGTTATAACCATAAGATATATTTCTTTATAGATAAAATCCCATATCAATTCTCAAATTCAGGCTAATTGATAAAGTCACAATATTGAAGCTTGATTGCTCATATACCAAAAAATATGTTGTTGTAAATAAATAGTTCGTGAAAATAAATGACAATCTATTCATAAACAATCGAAATTCCCATTTTCTGATGTCTTTGAAGTAATTGAATATAAAGATAATGAAAGTTGGTTTGAAAATATTTCAATACAGGAAAAAAAATTATGACAAAGATGTTATGTAACCAATTTGGAGAGGAGATATCACTTAAATATTTCTGGTATTTTAATGGTTTTATATATAGTATATTATTTTTAATAGTACTTTTTCTTAATAGGTTATCTTAAGTATAAATAAATAATTTATATTTATGTTGGAAATGTGTGCATGTAAAACTTATTTCCAAAAGGTATTGTTTAACGCTTAAAGGCTGTGAATTTGAAATAAATAATGATGTCATGTTGTAGAGAATTAAATTCTGTCTATGTGAAAATATCTCGAGTTGTTTAAAATTATATGAAAATTCAAAAATGGTGCACTAAAAATAAATTTCAAAAAGACGATGACATGACTACATAATAAAACAAGGTGTAGATATCAAAATTTCTTATAAAATATTAAAGTTGATCACGTATCGTCGATTAAAACTTAATCAATGATTTAAACAAAGATAAATTTTAAAAAGAAATTTAAAAAAAAAGAAAGTCTGAAAAAAATTAAGGGGTCTCACAAAAAAGTTATTAGAGTTGAAGATTTCTGTTTATCTACTATATAATAATAGAAGAAAATTTAAGATAAAAGAAAAGAAATTGTAAACATTTATTGCTTAAATATAATACCATTAATTACATGATATTACAATTTTGAACGGAAACAATAGTGTATGCGGATCTTTATTAATATTTAAATTTAAATAAAATAGACCAGCAGACAAAATTTAAAAAAATTCTACAAGTAATCATAAATTTAACATGACCGAACTCTTGAATATAACTCTTGTTATAAATAAAAACTTGATTAAAATTAAAAAATAAAATATTTAAAAATCTAAAAAATAAGAGGTAAGATTTATTAAATATATAAATGATTATTGTCAATGATTTAGTTGTTTTCAGATATGACAAATTCCGTAAAAAATTGTTAATAAAATATAAGATTTTGGCTGTAAAACATTTCATTTTTAAAATTGTCGAGGATGTCAAAGAGTATTACCTCCTAAATAAATAAATTGCAATAGTGATAATAATAATAATAATAATAATAATAATAATAATAATAATAATAATAATAATAATAATAATAGTAACTTTTTTTCATAATTACTTTGCAAATCTTTTTTTCCAGTTGAATTTTCCATTACCTATGAAAAAGTTTTGGTTTAGTAAAATACTAATTTAATTTATTAATTTAATAAGTTTAAAGTGCTTTTTAAAACTTCTTAATTATTAGCGGATCTGTAAACATTTATTGTTTAAATATAATACCATTAATTACATAATATTACAATTTTGAACGGAAACAATAGTGTATGCGGATCTTTATTAATATTTAAATTTAAAATTATACCTTTACAGTCAGTAATTACGACCTACGTAAAGGCCCTTAAAATTATATATGATAAATTAAAAAATTTAGCACTGAATTTTAAAATTTTTAATGTAAACTAAATAAAAACTCAAATAAAATGAATCAATTTAGGCTTTTTCTACAGTGGAACCTTTTAAAAGATTGACAAATCCCATTTTTTACTTTAAGTTCAACTGTCATAATTTCAGAGAATTTAGGAGTTCTTCAGAAATAGATTTGTAAATTTGTTTTAATTAATTTTGACTTTAAAAAACTTCTTTCACCCACAGAAACTTTCACTAGAATGACAAAGAAATTCTTTGATACAATAAACAAAATTAGAATCAAAGTTGAACAATTATTATAAATTAATTTTCACTTATTTAAAATAGTATTAATTTTATATTAATTAAACTTTTTTAATTGTTTTAATATTGATATTAAAATTAATAAATTTTTGAATTATTATTCAGCTTATTAACCGTAAATTCTATTTAATATTAAAGTGAATTAAATCTAATTTTAAGTTATAATTATTGCTAATTTATGTCGCTTGTAAGAAAGTGAAATAGAATAAAATTCGTTAAAAAAATTTAAATAAATATGCAAATATGTATAAATATAAATGTAAATTAGTGGTAAATGTTGTTTTTAGCTTCTAGATATATTATGATATCTTGTCGTTGTATGAAAACAAGTGTTAACTCAACACCAGATCAAAATGAAGCTTTCTTAACATAATAGTGTATATTAAATTTCAATGAGAAAAATCTACAGTATTTGACACTCACTTTTATTCGCTAATTAATTTGTAGTGTTTATTGGTCATTTTATCAGGTGATTTTACTTTAAGATTTTTAATTTATATTATTTTGAGACATTAAATTAAAATAATAATTAAAGATAATTAAAATAATAAAAATTTTGTTTTAAACATTCATTTTAAAAACCTATTGTCCAAAAAATTCTTCAATTCCCACTATAGAACGCAATAATTATTTTGATTACTAGTTTTTTAGTGTTTTTTATAGAAATTTTGCAATGAGAAAAAAAATGCAAGTGTTTCAAAACAAGAATTTCAACGTACAGGTAAGTTGGTGTTTATTATAATGTAAAAATATATAGAAAGTGTTATCCATTGAAATCTGGTGTATTATAGATATATACAAGCCCACTTTGCTGTTATTCTTTGTTATACCAGTGCTCAAAAATTATCGTACCACAAATTAAAGTTTAATATAAGATATAATTAATTATATATAGAAAACACCTGCAATAAAATCAACCTTATAAAAACAATCATTTATAATGGGCAGTTAAAATATAAAAATATGCAATCAGATCCCACCTTTCCATGGGTAAAAGAGGAGCAATAATTTATTTAAAATATTTCCAATTTCAAACCAATCACAAAAGAAATATCCCAAAATTATCAGTGAAGGAAAACATTTTAAAAGAGCTTTAAAAATCTGTATTTAAAAAATTTAATAAATCTTACCTTGATGAAAATAAGTCACAAACGCCATGAAATTCATAATTTAATACGATATTTTAATTAAATAATTTAATTAAATTAGTTTACTATTATTAATGTTAAAAAACGTATAAGCTATGACTTTTTAAATTACGAACTGCCCTCAATGTGTGTCCTGAAAGCAAATAATTTGCGAAAGCTGATTTATTTCAATGAGATAAATCTTAGCTCGTTGAGGTTATTGGTTTTCCGGAACGTTGTCTATGAACATTCTGAACAGTTACATTTGTTTAAAACTTTTCCCTTATCCGATTAATTGTAATTTACGTATGTGGATCTGCATTAAACTCTCTGTCATGGTCTTTGTACTTCTGTTACATTTTTATAATTCCAAATAGCATTTTAAAATAAATTTTATTTTTTCAATAGTTAATCTTGGTCTACTCATTATTTCCAATTAATTACAAATCGAAAAGAAAGAAGTAACAGAAATTTATGACCCGTTAAACAGTGGTTAAACTTTGGGACATTATGTGGAATTATAAAAAGTGAAAGAAAATTAAATACAGCACAAAATAGATAGTAAAAATGTATGCAAATGTGACGCATTCCTTTATTAAAAAATTTCAATATAATTCTGACTTTGAATTTTTGATAAAATGAAGAAATATTAATGTCAAATTAATTTTAGTAGAAATTTATTTTTATATTTCCATAACATTTCAGATAATAAAGGCATTTCTTCCATGCCTGACATTCAAATAAAAAATCAGAAATTTTTTTGGTATAATTTTAAAAATTTTATTTTTTAATTGAATTTCAAGTACTGAAAAATTCCATTAAATCCACAATTTTTAAATATAAAACATTTGGTCATTTATCACCAGGTAAGAAAGATGGCAGTCAACAATGACTTTTCGAAGAAGGAAATAAATTATTAGACTTATTAAGTAAAACCTTCGGGCAAAAAATAGAAATATTTGGCTAATGATTTGTTATATAATAATTTATAAAAAATGAAATAATTTTGGAAATGAAGAAATATTTACATCATAATAAATGACAGGAAATTATGATTAAAAAATTAATTATTTAAATTTATAAAGCTTTTAATAGTGAAAAAAATGTATTAATGAATAAAATATTTCGATTTTTTCCTTGTCATATTTAATAATTAACATTGAAAACTAACAATAAACACTCGATTTTCTAATTATCCTGTCACATTGTTTTGCACATGACCATCCTAAAGACATATTGTTGAAATATTTTTTCTCTATCTAATAAAATTGAGTTTTGGAATTCTTTTTGCATTTTATTATTTAATCGATAATTTTATAAAATTTTATTAGTATTTAAAAAATTTATTAATTATAATTTATTAGTAAGGAAATTATTTTTAGATTTAAATAACATAAAAAAAATATTGTAAAATGATGTGAAATTTTTATTTATTTATAAATTTTGCGTTAATTGATTGTTCTTTCTGCGTTTCTTGGTGTGAAGTTGATGAATTTAGTAAACAACTTATTTAAAAAGAGGTCAGTATTATTTGAATTTGAATATTTGACTGAACTAAAATTTTCTTTTTAATCACAGGAGCAATCAATGCAAAACAGCCATTTCGTTTCCTGGAATCTATAGGAATCTTCATTAGTGCTGCAAGCATATTTAGCGTAATCTTTATTTGTTTTATTCAATTTATTATAAAACATTTAATATGTTTCAATGATATAATTTAAATGTTCTAAAATAATTAAAATAATTACAAAACTTTACTATGAAACCGAAAAAATATTTGTCTGTCTGCCTGTCAAAAGAACCCGTCTCAAACCTTGAACAATCAGCAACGTGATATTTGTATGTCATTCTGGTAGGCATTTCTCGGTCAGCTGTGATATATTCAACTTTAAACAGTTTTTACCGCTCAAAGTCATAGAGTAGGATTTGACAAGACGTAACTGTATGCAGGAATGTCAATGTGAAGAAATGTTGTTCAACAAGATTCGAAAAATATTGCATATAGCCAAGTGTTGAAATAAATTTGTAATAACAGGATGGATAATGTGTTTGAGGTCAATAGTGAGGTAATTAACACACTTGTTATCCCCTTAATCAAATATTAAGTTATATAACAAAAAATTATGTATTTAAATGACAATTTATATTTTAAATTAAATTTTAAAAATTTAAATTCCTGATTCAAAGTATTTATTAAAGAGATTGAAGACTATAAATCAGTAAATTTACAGTCTTCAAGCTCTTTTAAATAAATACAATGGAAAAAAGTCAGAAGTGAAATTGTAAAAAAAGTTCTTAATAATCCTGGGTTAAAGAATTTTAAGGACAGGTTTATAATATTTTACAATATTTAAAACAATAATATATTACTAAAATTATAGATAATTATTAAAAACAGTCATTCACACTAATTGCATCAATATCTTACAGATTCATCATTCTGAATTGATATAAGATTCAAAGTCGAATCGGTTTGTCCTTCAGAAGAGAAATTTTGAAACCTTTTATTTGTTTCTTTTGGTGGTGTGAAAGTTACAGGGGGACTTCCCAAGCGAAAAGAACTGTGTACCTTAATGACAGTAAAAGTCATTTAACAAAAATGAAAGTAGGTCAAATAAATAAATTAATTTTAAAATTATAGATAATTATTAAAAACAGTCATTCACACTAATTGTATCAATATCTTACAGATTCATCATTCTGAATTGACATAAGATTCAAAGTCGAATCGGTTTGTCCTTCAGAAGAGAGATTTTGAAACCTTTTATTTGTTTCTTTTGGTGGTGTGAAAGTGACAGGGGGACTTCCCAAGCGAAAAGAACTGTGTACCTTAATGACAGTAAAAGTCATTTAACAAAAATGAAAGTAGGTCAAATAAATAAATTAATTTTAAAATTATAGATAATTATTATAAAAAGTCATTCACACTAATTGTATCAATATCTTACAGATTCATCATTCTGAATTGACATAAGATTCAAAGTCGAATCGGTTTTTCCTTCATAAGAGAAATTTTGAAACATTTCTTCTGTTTCTTTTGGTGATGTCAAAGTTACAGGGGGACTTACCAGGCTAAAAACTGTATACCTAAATGACAGTGAAATTCATTTAATAAAAATGAAAGTAGGTCAAATAAACGATTTAATATTCTGTGTATTATTATAAAAATAGGAAAAGTATAATAATAATCATAGCAATAATTTTAAATAATCAAAGAACGAAGGCCAAGTTTTTAAAATAGAAAATCGTCAACTAAGTATTGCTATATATTTAAATCTACTGGAGGTAGTTCTGACTTTGGAGTCGGTTCTGTTTGCATGCGGAAGTCAGTAACTCTTCGTAATAAGATTCTAGTGACATAGAAGGACCTGACTAGGAAGGTGATGCTGTTGAAGCTGAAACGTCTTCAGAATCAGCAGTAGTTCGAACCTTTTCTGTCGCGGTCTGCAGTTCATTCATCATCATTTCTGTCACTTTTTTACGGCCATCTAAAGTGAAAAATCCAACATTGTGCACATATAATGATATAAGATATGATATAAGATTGTATTCCACGTAAGCATATCAAGTGCGCAGGTCTTTGAGCATTTCTGAACGCATGATCTCCACGCCACTGTAGCCGCCCACTTTTGCAGGTTTGGTCAAGGTTGCTATCAAAACTCGAACGCTTGGAATGAACTATTCCTGCACTGGCAGTGGACAAGCTAGCATTCTTAGTCTCCTACTCAAATGGATGGAGAGTTCCGTTCAAGCAGGTGCTATAGCATATAAAAGGCTGAGTTCCATCTTGTACTCACGTCCTAAACGAAGCGATTGGCCGTCTTCAGAGATCAACGATTTTTGAATTCGAAGCAGTGCTTCTGTGGCCTGTGTTGAATAACGGAAACAACCTACCAGTGCACTTGGATTCGTTATAGCATTGACTACGGCTGCTTGACTTTTTAAGCCGACCTTCACGACCAACTGGATCGTATGGATAAAACAACCCAAATGATTCAGGCCAGACAATTGGGCTGCCTTTACCATGCTGACACCATTGTCACGGACTAACACGCTGCGTTTATGATTTGGGATGGAACATACATCCACAATGGCAAGGAAATTCTCTAAAATTAGCTGACTCAAATCTTTTGTACTCATCCATACGTCACTTGTGAAGTTGATCATAACGGCTTTATCCAGCAGAAGTTGAACTTTGTTTTTGACTGCGGAATACATGTCAGGAATGAGGGTTCTTGAAATATAAACCTGGGTCGGAATTACATAACGTTGTTCAATCTCGCTGAAAACCGACGTTGGTCATGACGCTGAAGGGCATAGCACCCGACGCCACCATCTCAGCTTTCTTCCTGGTTATTGCTAGCTGGCGTTGGTTGTTGGACTCAAATGTTTTATTCTTTTCCAGAAGCATCTCGAGAGTCTGCATTTTCGGTTTCTTAGCAGATATATTTTCTTCCTCAGCTTTGGGTTTTATTTCCTAGTCGCATTTCCCCTACAGCAATGACCCTGGGGAGGGGGGGGGGTAAAAAATACCTGCAACTCGTTTAAGTTTGCTTTTTTGATTACGTTATTGTTGAAGCTCGGTTTTTGCTTTTTTGATTATGTATTTGTTGCAACTTATTTTTTTTGCTTTTTTTGTTACGTAATTGTTGCAGTGGGCTACGCTTATTTTTTCTGGGATTTTCAATACAAAAAAACGAGTTGCAATTTCAGGGGGCTACTAACTACCTACTAAACAGTGCCTGAGAAATGAAATTTTTTCAATGACAATTTTACATGAAAATTATGGTCTAATGCGGAAATTAAGGTTCAAAATTTTCAATTAAGTAAATTAATGGCTAAATTTTAAATTAAAGTAAATTATGGTCTATATTTTAAACTTAAGTAAATTAAGGATAAATAAGCAAATTCAGGTCTAAAATTTTCAATTAAATTAAATTAAGACCTAAAATTTTCAATTAAGTAAATTAAGGTCTGAATTTTTAAATTAAGTAAATTAAAGTATATTAAGGATAAATAGGTTAATTAAGGTCTAAAACTTTAAATTAAGGAAATTAAGGTCTAAAATTTTCAATTAAGTAAATTAAGATTTAAATTTTTAAATTAAATTAAGGGTCTAAAATTTTAAATTAAGTATATTAAGGTCTAAATTTTTAAATTGAAGTAATCAAGGATCTAAAATTAAACTAAAGTAAATTAAGGATAAATAGGTAAATTAATGTCTAAAATTTTAAATTAAGTTCTAAAATAAGGTCTAAAATTTTCAATTAAGTAAATTAATGGCTAAATTTTAAATTAAAGTAATCAATGGGTTCAAATAAGTAATTAAAGGTCCAAATATTAAAATTAAGTAAATTAAATTAAGGTTAAGTTTTAAATTAAATAATTAAGGTCTAAATTTTTAAATTAAAGTAAATTAATGTAAAATTTTAAATTAAATTAATTATTTATTATCAGATATTTTGAATAACTAGTAATCGATGAGAATTGACAATTTGAGATACAAATTTTTATGAAATAATTTTCAATGACAAATTTAAATAGAATTTTTATGAAATAATAATAAGAGCTATATTTTTAAATAAAGTAATTAAATGCTAATATTTTAAATTAAGTAAATTAAGGGATGTAATTTAAAATTAAGTAATAAATTTTGAAAGATGATGAGAATTGGTAGTAATAATTAAAGAAAATTATGACTAAGTTAATTAGGTTTAAAGAATAATTACCTTTTTATTTAACACTACAGTGTTAATTCTTACCATTTTAGAATAATATTTTTTATCAAAGTTCTTATCTTGATTTATTTAATTTTAATTGAATTTAATGACAAATTCCAGCGAGTTATCTTCAATTTTAATGAATTTATTTAAAAAATTATTTAGGTAAATTTTGGCGTCTAAGGCATTCATTAGTAATTTTTTAAAGTGGATGGTTTTAGGAAATATTTAACATTTTTGTGAATTTCATGTTGCTTGAAAGAATATTTTAAAATTTAAGGTTTTAATGGTGATTCTAATAAATTTAATTGATAAATTTAATTAATTTCTTGATAATTAGCTGAATGTTATTGACTTGTTTTTCAATTTTAAATAAAAATTAATTTTAATGACAGTTAGGTTAATAATCAAGTGATAGAGTTAATTTTTGATGATGACTTTGTAATGATATTGAATTTGACTAAATATTTTTTTTTCAATATTTATATTTTCTAAGAGTATTTCCATTGATGAACACATTGATGAACTTAAATATTAAAAAACATAAGCTAAGAAACCAGTTAACTATCAAGGACAGATGTTTTAAATTTGCTTGAAAATTATTATAGAATATACTGAAATTTGTGATTTAGTTGCTATTATTGCTTGAAAATGATTGGCTGAATCGCTGAAGAATTATGATCAATCAATATATATCATCTCTAGTTAGGTATTTGATGGAGTGAAATAATTGTAGAAAATCTGGATTTTAGTGAATTTTGATTTTCTCTAACGGGTAATGATCTTATTCTTATTGGTAAGTAACATTGTTTTAAGGAAATTACAATACCTTAGGGGAAATAGTCAGTATTAGTTCATTATTAGTTCAGTGAAGTGTTTGAATATTATTAATGTTGGTATTGAATCCTCGTGCTCTGCTTCAATTATCAAAATAAGAGTTAAAAAACATTTTATTAAAAAGGTTTGATGCAATATGTAATATATATATGTTTGATGTGTTGCTATCCGTACATTCCCCCTTGGAGTAAACCAATTTTCTCAAATTTAAAAAAAATCTGAATTTTTATAAGTTTTCGTATTTCGTTTTGTGTGTGTTACATAGATATTTTTTATGATAAATTTTTATTTTTCAAATAGTTAACATAACTTTTTAGAATTATTGATTCGTATAAAGAATAATTAAAATTTAATTTTCTGTAAAATGGATTGATTAAAATTTGTGTATGTCGTTTTGCATGTTCTACACATATGTTTTTCTACTAAATTTGGATTTTTCATCAATTTAGCAAAGTTTTAAAGAATTTTGTAGTATAATGATAACAGATAAAATTTAATTCTCTATAAATTAGTCTAAATTTTATTTGCACATTTGTTTTATTTTAATTATTGAATTTTTCTATATTTTGCTGTTTTGTTGAATAATACATCAATGAATAATTATAATTTTCTAGAAGATTTGTCAATTTAATATCTAATGTATTCAGTATGCCATATATTTTGGTTTAATTATTACATCTTTAATTTAATAATTTTAGTTTTATGATGTCTGTTAAATAAGTCGACTTTAGCGTCATAATGTGTTTTTAAAATATATTTAAATTTTAAAATATCGCACTGTAATATATTTATTTTTTCCCCTACCCTTCCTTGATTTTGATTGGTCAGAATTTGTTCGTGTTTATTATCTTCAGTCTATAAACAATAATCTATAATTAGTCACATTTAACAAATACCTTTAAAAATGAATTCTTTAATAAAAAACGTTATGAATGTCGATGGAAAAATTCAGAAATTTGGTAAATTTTAATTTATTGATTAATTATTTTATTAATTAATTTAGATAATACTAATAAAGACAATTTGAAATCGAAGGTTAAAGGAAATTTGAAAAGAAAAAGTAAACATAATTTTTAATTTATTGATTTAATTAATTAATAATTTAGGTAATACGAATAAAGATAAAAATTATGTCAATAAATCGAAATGAAAATTTACAATGTAAGTATTGATTACCTTTTATGATTTAAAGGAAATTTAATATAATTTTTTATTTAAGTAAATTTTAATATTTTTAATTTAGTAAATATTTTTATTAAAAATTTTGTAAATATTTCTTGTAATAAATAATAATAATTTGCAAATCTTTGCGTAAACATTAATTTAATCAGATATCTTTAATATTATTTCGTAATAATATTAATATTTTGTGTAATAATTACAATTATATATCGAATTTCCGAAATGGGATATGTTAAAATTCAAATCTGTATTTATGTAGAATTTGAAAAAGATGGACAATTTCAGTCTTTTGGACAGACTTATTCCATAGATTCTTGTGTTCCAGTTTTGTTACTCACTTTTAATAATAATGCACCTGGATTGGAATTGCTACATGTGGTTCTTGCATTTTCTTGAGTAGTTGGAATTATTTACAAGACTACAGCATTTCATGTGATTTATGGCGCTACATCAGTCTTGCCATAAGTTTTTCGGATCGTAAAGTAATTAAGATTATTTCTGCCGACTTTGTCCTATAGAAAGATATTTAATTTGGTTAAGTTGCGTAAACACTCTCCAATTAAAAAAAATTAGAAATGAAAATGTACGTTTTTAATAAATTTAGTAATATATAAAAAATTAAATTATCAATTTATCGGTAGGTCTGCTGGTTGCCGATACCAATTAATCGGAGTTTTGCAAAATTCGGCCGATAGCAGTAACCGATCCAAAAGTCGGTTATGCCCTAATTTTAATATACTTAGTTGAGGATTTTCTATAATAATAATTTTAATAATATTAATTATAAACGTTCGTTCAGAAATGATTTTTTACTTACTTTTTCTTTTATTGAATCTTCAAATGAAAGTTTTGTCACTGAAAATAAATTTAGAACGTTCAAAATATAAAATATGAATGTTTTGTAAAATTTCATTATTAATAATTATAGTTATAATTTTTCATTTTTTTAGTCATTAGTATCTTTATTTTAACTTTTAAAGAAACTGTTTGAATTAAAGGAAATTTTAATATATTGTGTAAATTTCTAATTTTTTTGTATTTAAGAATAATATTATATAAACTTTCCAAAGTGCGGGGCTAGGTGCGGTCGCACCTTCGCACACCCTATCAAGCCGGCCCTGTTTATAGTTCTGAATAGAATTTCAATAACTTGAAAACTGTCGTATTAGTTTGTTAGCTTTATTTTTGTTTATCTTAACCACTTCGCTATGAATTGACGTTGTAATATTATGCTGAACCGGTGTTCTCAGAAAACTTTCGTACATGGTTGACATTTTTTTAAAAATTAAAGAATAAAGATGCTAAATACTGTCTTTATTGAATAGAATGTCGTTTTTCCATTTAAAATTTTTCACGTCAAACTTCCTAAAGGTCCCAAGGGAAAATCAATTGGATTGTCTGGGTAACTCTAAAATAATTTTGATAAAATAAATTTTTTTTACAAATATTCAATCTGCACAAAAAGAGAATACTAATTTTTTATAATTAATTTCAAAATATTGATTAAGTTTTTTGGACTTTGATCTTACATTTCGAATAATAGAATAATTTATAGAAAAACAGCTGTAAATCTATTTTTTGATAAATTTGATCCTTGAATTTAATACTTTTTTTCGAAGAGATGGACATTTTATTTATTCACTTTATAAAAGTGAAAATTATATATTTAAATTTTCAACGTTTAGAATTAGTGATAAAATATTTTTCAGATTTTGCAATTAAATTAATTGACCAAAGAATTGCATAGTGAAAATTTTGAGGAAACTAACAAAGAGAAATAAAATTAAATGGATAAGATTCACAATTGTTAATTATTTTTCTCAATACTCCGAGTTTCGATATAGAAGTTTTTAGAAAATCCAAAAATATATATTTAACTATTTTTTTAAAAAACAATTATTAATACGCTTATTTTTGAAGTCATTTCTTATACTGAAATCATTGTTAGAATTTTTATTCAATATTTTTTACTCTGTAATGATATTTAATTATAACAATGCTTTCACGGTAGGAGAATATTTTAAAATAAAAAAAAACATATTGAGAGATATTCATGACTTTATTAATATAAAATATTCGGTTAATATAATCTTGATCAGTTCCTGGCGGGGTGCAGAAGGTGCCCCTGCACGTGAGTGGCCAAGTCGAAGGGGTGCCGCCAACCTGCTATTATTATATTTTAAAACAATTGATTTTAGATAATCTAACATTTAAAATTATACTTAATTAAAAGAAAGTTTTACTATTTAGAAATTTTATTAAGAATAAGAAAATATTACACCTTGGATGTCAGAAAGAAAAACAAAAAGAAAATCTGTTGCCTATTATGGAGAAAACAAGGAAATAAAATTTAACATAATTTTGGGAATCCTCAAAAAAAGATCATCTGCGGCAAGTACGTCAGAAAGGTCTAATACAGAAATTTATACTGAAGAGCCTGATACATTTCTGGATGTGCTAGATTTGTCTTCAAGTCCTACAAAGAAGCCAGAACAACCGCAAGATGACTCATCATCTTCAACATCAGAGTCAGAAAAGTCCGAAGAAGAGTTTTCTTATGAAACAGAATCAGTAAGTTCGTCTTTAGTGCTGGCAGATCCAGGAACATGGCCTGAATCGATAAATAAACAACTTTTAGAAATTTTAGTGAAGAAAGAACCTGTGCAACTTCGTGATAATGTTCATATCCCATCGGATGAGACAAACAGAAGATTTTCTGCAACATATTTTTTTAGAATTTTAGAAAATGGTGAAACAATTTCCAGAAACTGGATAGTTTACTCTACTAAATTGAATATGGTATTTTGTTTTTGCTGCAAACTATTCAGAAACAATATTATTTAGCTGATTGGCGACATGCAACAACGTATTTTGTTAAACATGAAAACAGTGCACAACATGTCGAATGTTCAAAAAAGTGGTGTGAATTAAAATTGCGGATGCAAAAGAACTGCACAATATATAAAGAGCCTCAAACATATTATGAAATGGAAACAAAACGATAGCGTGGTATTATCGAAAGAATGATAGCTATTGTTCAATTTTTATCTGGTCAGTGTTTAGCATTTCGCGGCCTATAGACAGAGTTATACCATCCAATTAATGGAAATTTCATGAAAGCTGTAGAAATGTTAGCTAAATTTTATTCGATAATAACAAAGCATGTAAGAAACATACAAACTGCAAAACAAAAAAAATGCCACATTATTTGGGATTCCATTTTCAAAACGAAATCAGCAGCTGTAACAAAGAAACTAACAACCATTATAAAAAATTCAAAATATTTTTCTATTATACTTGATTGCACGTCAGATTTAAGCCATGTTGAAAAAACCATGTTTGTTGTTCGGTGTGTGAATTTTACGCAAAATAAAGCAACAGTTGAAGAGTATTTTCTTGGTTTTTCTCCATTAGCTGATACGATTGGTAAAGGTTTATTTAACTTCCTTACTAACGAATTGCTTTTTTTGCTTCTCCATATAGATGGAATATGTTAAAAATCAAAATTTAAAATTTAACTTTAAAACCCTTAAGTGGTACTAGATGGTCAAATCGTATTAAATAAAAAATATTAAAAAAATATTAAAGAAATTTCTGAAAGTTTAATTAATTTAAGAGATGATCAAAGTAGAGATATAAGCACAAGAAATACGGAAAATTCGTTTTCTGGAAAATTAAAGCCATTTAAATTTTTATGTTCGTTAATTATTTGGCAAGATATACTCTCAAAAATTGACGTAGTTAGCAAAATGCTACAAAATTCCAACATTGACATTAATGAATGCAGTAAAGCGTTGGGTAATTTAAAAAGATTTTTTAATGAGAAACGAAACGATGCCAGTTTTAATGAATATATAAGTGAAGCTACAAACTTTGCACAAGTTATTGATGTAGAAAATGAATTTCCACAAACCCAATTTTTATATGAATCATGTGATGAGTTTGTAGAACATCCTAAACAAAACTTTAAAATTAATTTTTATTTTCGTATTATAGATAGAGCGAATAATTCTGTAGAGGAAAGATTTACGAGTAGTGTGTTTATATCCCTAACCAAAACAACCCCCCAAACAAAACATACCTCTATTACGCTTAAACCATTAGAAAAACAACACAAAACTTATACTTTTATAGTATTTTAACCCTATATTTTGAAAACAACTACCCTTAATGACTCTAACTGTTTTAATCTTTAAAGCCTCAAACTCAAAAGCCTCAAACTAAAAACATAAAGAGAATAAAAAAGAAAATGGTATTATGAAAAGTTAGAGAACTATTTTGACACTACTTGAGGATGTCAACTAGCAAGTTGCTAATTGACTAATTTGACTCATTAAAAAATAAAAAATTTTATGAAAATAGTAAAACTGCTCTGAGAGGACAGTGGTATTTTTTTTTTTTTTTCACTGTCAACAGTTTTTTTTGATCCGGATCATTTTTTTTTATTTCAACCTCTTTCGTTTATCAAATCTCTTCCAATATACAAGCTGGCCAGGCCCATAATCAGAATCAATCCGATAATAGCAGCACACCTTATTATTCGCTTCTCGCTCGAATACGATTTCATCGGCGTTTTAAGTGTGCTGCTCGAAAGTACAAATGAATTCGAAAGCGAATCCGAAAACAACCAAGAAATAAATGTGCACATTATAGAATCGATCCGGGGGTGTTCGAAAGACTGGTGGCGATAATTACCGGTTCGCCACCATCACCCGTTTCAATATTTTTTTTTTCATATTTATGTTTAAAAAATAATTAATTAATAAAATAAATAAAATATACAAGATTTATTTCCTAAGATACCCACACTATATATTTTTTTAATATTTATTTTCAAAAATTATTTTCAATATTATTTTCAAATTTTTAATATTATTTTATGTTGAAAAAAAAACTAACCTCAGACGTGATTTGAACCACTATCCATTTGAACCACAATGCCAGTCTATTCCCACTGCGCCATCAAGGTTTGGATTTTTTGTCATTTTTTAAATTTTTATTATAAAAATGAATAATATAAATCTTAAAATTCAAGAAAAAAATAAATTAAATCTTGATTATAATAAAGAATTTACTCATGAAATAAAAAAAATCGATATTTTAAAAATCTCTCCAACTTCAGGATCTATAGCAAACTTAAATCGTAGGGGTGATATAGTTTTTCAATCTCTTCAAACATCAAACCCAATAGATATTTGTAATGCCAAATTATATTATAAAATTGAATTAGAAATTGAAGCAAACAAAGATATAACCCTAGAAAATAATTTCTTTCCAAATTTATTCTCCAACATGAGATTAAAACTAGGATCATCAGAAATTGAAACTGTTTTACATCCAGGAGTATATTCTACAATGTTAAATTTTATTTTGACTGGTTGTGATTATAAAAATGAATATGGTGAATTAACAGGTTGGATTCCTGATGTTAATAAAGGGGATTTAGATAAAGATGGTTTAGATGTAAATTATGCTTACTATAAAAGAGCTGAACTTTATAAGTTGAAAAAATTTGAAGGTTATTTTGAATTAAAACACTTGTTCGGATTCCTTCAAAACTATAACCGGGTGCTCCATAATGTTTTTATAGAACTCATCTGTAATAGACTAGAAGGTGATAAAAGATTGTTCTATGGAGCTGCAGATACAAAAGCAAAATTAAAATTATCAACACTTGAATTGCATATACCTGAATGGACATTAAATCCACATTCTGAAATCAAACTCCTTGAAAGATTAAATTCCAACAAATCTATAAATGTAAATTATTTAAATCGAATCTGTAGTGAATTTAGTATGACAGAGGGTTCAACATATTCTATAAAGGTAGCAAATTTAGCATACCGACCAAGATATATCTTAATTGGATTCAAAGAAACAGATTCATCTTTCCAAAAAAATAACAACTTATTTATTCAAAAGATTGGAAATGATAATTTAAAAACAATTCAAATTCAATTAAATAGTTCTTATTATCCAATAAATAGAATGGAATTTAATATTGAAAATAATGAAAACATATTCCCATATCTAAATTATATTGAAACATGTTATGATTTCAAAGTTGAACCGCAATTAAGTTTAGAAGATTTCAAAAATTTATATTCTATATTTTGTATAAATGTTTCAGACCAAGATGATCGCCTAGCTATAAATAATGTTGATGTTACACTTCATATAACAAAGGATTCTAATTTTAAAGCTAAAGTATATACATTAATATTAGAAGAAAAGAAAATAGAAATGAAATTATATGGTGGAAAGATTTCAATTATTGAAAATGTACGAGGTGATTCCTCATAAGTAGATTCCCTCATAAGTAGATTCCCTCATAAAAAACTTTTTAAAATGAGTAAATATTGGACATGTGAAACTTGTCATTGTCAAGTTACAAAACATCACAAAGCCTCTCATGTTAAAACTAAAAAACATATAACGTGGTTAGGAGACGACCTACAATCTTCAAAAACAACATCTACAATATTAAAACCTTTTACTACAGAAAAATATCCAGGTGAAAGACATTTATTCCATCACAACTATACTGGACCAGGAACAAGATTAGATATTAGATTAGATGAAAATAATAATCCCAAACAAGGAGAAGAACCAATAAATAGAATTGATCAAGCAGCTTTAAAACATGATATTGCTTACAACTCAGAAGATCTTAGAGATAGACACATTGCAGATGTTAATTTAATACATGATTTAAATAATATTCAAAATCCATCAAGCAAGGAAAAGATTCAAAGAGCTCTAGTTAAATTAGCAATGAAAGGTAAGATTTTCATAGGAGCAGGACTTCCTAGAAAAGCAAAAGATGTTGCTAATAAAAGGATTATTAAACAAGCAGACGCTGAAAGATCCCTTGAGAATCAACTCTTTGAGAATAAATCCTTACAAACCCCAACAGAATCACAAATAAAATATGCCAACGAATTACACCATGAATTTAGAAAAAATAAAAAATATTTAAAAGTTCAAGTACATGAAAAAGATCAAACATGGTCTGCTGATTTAGTCTTTATGCCCAAATCATCAGACCCTGAAAAATATAAAATAATTTTAACAGTAATAGATTTATATACAAGATTTGCTTTTGCAAGGTGTTTAGAAAATAAAACAGGATATTCCATTACAGAAGCATTTGAAAATATATTTGAAGATTCCAAAGAATTCCAAAATATTTATGGTGTGATAAAGGAACAGAATTTTATAACAAAGTTTTTACAAAGTTTTTAAATGAAAATGATATTAAATTATATTCAACAGAAAACGAAGGAAAAGCAGTTGTAGTTGAAAGATTAAATAGAACATTAAAAAATAAAATGTGGAAATATTTTACTGCTATTGGAAAACAAAAATGGAACAATGAATTGTTACAAAAGATTGTAAATGAATATAATAATGATGTACATAGTTCTATAAAATCAACACCTTTAAATGCTTCCTTGAATCCTGAAACCATTAAAGTGGTAAATATTGAAAATGATGTTATTGAAAAATAAAATTTAAAATTGGTGACCGCGTAAGAATATTTAAATATAAAAATAAATTTGAAAAAGGATTCACAGCAAAATGGACAAATGAAATTTTTATTATAAATAAAATACATTATACAATTCCAATAACATATAGCATCATTGATTTAAATAATGAAAAAAATATTAGGTAGATTTTATAATAATGAACTACAGAAAACAGATTTCTAAATCGACAAGCTCTAAAACAAACTTTTCCATATTTCAGCTTCTTCTCTATCCAAATAAATATAATTATATTTTTCTTTCCAATGATTATCAACAAACATATCAAACATATTCTTATCAGGTTCAACATTTGAAAATAAGTCATTATAAATCATATTCTTGTCGCGGCGATCTAATTTAAAAAATATAAAACAATTAGAATTATTTCTTATAGAGTTTTTATCTAAAGCATAATATGTTTGAGATATATAAATAACATTACAATTATTATGTCTACCTCGTGTAAAGTAACTCTTTTGAATCTCTTGATTTTTCATGTTAACAACATCATCAAATATAACTAGATTCTTTTTATCTTTAGGAAGTAAATCACAATGTAAAACATCTTCAGGTTTATTAGAGAATAAGATCTGGACCGACTCATTATCAGAAACATAATCATTTTTATTAATATATAGAGGACTTTGTCCATCTGATTCTAAAATCTTTTCCTTGTACCAATCAACCATATCACAAGGTTGAAAAACTTCTTCAGGATATGTATGTTGATTTTTAAAAATATCAATTATAGCTTTTTTAGTTAATTTATTTTCAAATCCACATTTCAAAAGTTGTAATTCCGGTTGGTTAATGGTTGTAGAATAAAAGATTAAATTATTATAATCCAAAAAACCATCTTCTAATAACATTCTCATAAGAAGAACATTCTTTCCACATCCAGAAGATCCAATAATTAATAATCTAAAATTATCAGGAAATACTTTATTATTAAATTTACTCTTATGTCTATTTAAAATTGGTTTCCAAGTATCCATTTTTATTTATTATAAAATGACAACACAAAACCCTACAGAGGAATATTTGCAAGAATTAATAAATTCAAATAAAAATAAATCAGTAGTAATCTCTGGTAAAAAATATTTTATTGGAAAACATGTAAAAGAACAAGTTAAAGAAAGACTAAAGGGGCAAGCTCAGTCGGGAGAGGGTCAGGGGGGCTTTCTTCCATTAGCTGCTTTAATACCTGCAATCACTGCCGGACTATCAGGTGCTGCTGGAATAGCTGGATGAATTGCAACTACAGTTCAAAAAGCTAAAGAATCTCAAAAGACAGAACTAGAAAAAGAAAAACTACAAACTGAAATCGATTCAATGAAAAAGGTAGGGCAAGCTAAAGGGGGAGTGTCCGTTGGAAAGGGTCTCTATCTTAATCCATATGAGGGGAGTCTGTAAAAGTCTCAGGGAAAGGGTCTCTATCTTGATCCTTATAAAGGTAGAGGTTTAAATGATTTTTTAAAAAATCAAATTTCTACATCTGAATCTTTATCTTCAAAAGATAAAGAAGATTTAAAAAAAATATGTAAATCTTTAAAGAATGGATGTCTTTGTAAAACTAAAAATGGTAAAGGATTGTATTTGAAACCCTTTCCAACGGATCCTTTACCAAAATGATTGATTTTTAATACCATTAAAATGGTATATGAAGAAAGATTAGCACTTTTAAAAAAATTACAATCTGAACAAGATAAATATAATAAAAAAGATTTAATTCAAAATACTGAATCTAGAATATTAAATGATGTAATAACACAACAACAAGAGCCAACAATTAAAGCTATAGAGGGATTAAAACCTAAAGAGTTAGAGTTTGATAAAAAACAACAAAAAGAATTAGAGTGGAAGGAAAAAGATAAAGAAGAAAAGGATAAAGAAGAAAGAAATCAAAGAAAACGTAGAGAACCTCTGATGTGAAAGAAGAAGAAATGTTTTTAAAAACAAAACCTCTTAAAGTTGATCCTAAAATTAATGAAGATTTACCTCCTTCAATTAAACCATCATTTAATACTAATCCCGAAGGATATCAAATAATAACAATTAATAAACAAAACTTTACTTTATATACAACTTCAGAAAATAAATCACACATTCATTCACAAAATGTTTATAATAATGAATATTTAGACTTTGAATTTACAGATGATTTTTATAGATTACTTTGTGGATATCCTTCAGATAATCTTCTGGAAATTGAAAAATATTTAAATTTAATAAAATTAGTGCGTGGTAGTTCTAAATCAAAACATATTCAAGATTTAAAGAAATATTTAAATAAAAATGAAAGGGGT
>CAUHTR010007699.1:138245-169340 GCA_959609185.1 Schmidtea polychroa
AATAAATATGAATTAAACCACATATTGAATCTTTTTTTGAACATACAAATCTATGGAGAATTATGTATTTGGATTGATAACATGATTCCGTCATTTTTGACGGGTTATAGCTAGTTAATTAAGGACTAACTTCGATGTGCAGTAAGTCATGTAGCAAATTATATAATTTCTGATGATGTAATTAATGATTTTGTAAGGAAAAGGACTAGAAAAATTATTTAATAATATTTTATGATCCTATATAATATGAAATAATTTGTTTATAATAAAATAATTATATAAATGTTCTTTTGTTTTTAACCCAACACAAATTTTGAACAGTCTCGCAAAAGTTTAAACTGACTCCGTAAGAAGGTATCAATTTAAATTAGGAAAAACTTTGCGACATCAATTATCGTGATTATATAAACTTAATTCCAAGTGCTGACAAATCATAAATAAAGTATAAATTATCTTGTCAGATTATTAAACTAGTTTCCTTAGGGCTATTTTTCATTTCGTTAACATTTCATTTTGGTGATTGATGGAAATTTTCCCGTTTATTTAGTTCAGACTCGCGATTTTTGTCTAAAAAAAGAAAAGGTTTCGTGGTGGTGATTAAAGAAAAAAGTATTGTGGAAAAAGTAATATCTATTAATTAGATCTGAAATAAATTTGAAGCTTTCCTGAGGAAGACTTACAAAATTGTAATAAATTTCTAATCGAAAAAAGAAATACCTTGATCAACAGTAAGCTTTATTAATCTAAGAAAAAAGAAAGCACATGTTATTGGAATATATTAATGCTATGGAGTACATATATACTTTGACTTATGAAGCATCTCTTTTCTATGGAAGGTGGTGATACATTTCTTCACTGTTTCCTTTGACCTTTATTCATTGATATCAATTATTCAAAAAATTAAATGAGACCATCGAGACTAAATTGTGACACAGATTCTTTATTTTAATTTTACGATCACTGATTTTCTATGTCATATTCTGAACATTTTCAAGATTTCAATAAAGGAACTATAATTTCTTTTAATTTCGATGACGTTGTTAAATATTTGTTCATGGTTTAGTATTTCCTTAGTTTTTTCATTAAAACTCTCTCTTCATTTAATGTCAACCAAATATCCCTATAATAAAGTAGCCTTCAACCAAAGTGACCATCTGGTTTCAATATCTACAAATTTTAGTCTTATTGTCTTGTTTTTAGTTGTAATAGCTTTTATTGAAGCTATTAAAAAATTACCTCCAAATAACTTGCTCAACCAGCATTGTACATGAAAAAGATTAGAGATAGACATTTTGGTATTTTGTTGCTTGCGGTATTTGAACCTGTCAAAACGAAATTGTGATTTGGTATAGAATACTTTTTGAGAGTTCTAAAAATTATATCTTTTGGACTGATGTTATCTTTTATGCTGACAAAGCCAATAAAATTAATTTGTTTTGGATTATGAACTTTCTCTTCAAGAACGTTAAAATATTTGGCTCCTTTGATTTCCGATTCATGCGCATAATTCATAATTCATGCACATTCAGTAACATAATGCTACTTTTTGTTCCATTATTTTAAGTCAAAAATGCATAATTATTATTGTAATATATAATTATAATAATTATTATTGTTAATGATACTACAATACTTATACTAAGTTATCATTATTATTTTTTAAGGACACAATACGCCTGTCTTATGACGAGTACTTATGCTAATGCATATATAGTTTGAAATAAATTTCAGATTCAAATTAACTTATTTCTCAATCCTTTTTTCTGTTTTATCCATAGAAACTATTTGAAAAATTGCCCAATTTACCCACAAAAACCTTTTTGATATAATTGTTAATATAAAAACAGGCGTAAAGGTGAAGACAAAAAGGCAGGAATAGAAATCAGATTCGATACGATTGAATTTCTGGTTAGAATTAGTGATTTTTTATTGTTAATATTTTTTAATGAAATTCTTAAAGAAAAAAATTACTTTTACTACTTTCATCCTCTTTAATGGATTCTAACGATGCCTTATGAAACAGCCACTTTTTACCGGTTTCCGTTTGGACTTGAATTAATGTATCCGGGTCTATACCTGTAATTGTGCAAACCTTATTTAGACACTAGAAAAATAATTTAAATAAAAAAACTAAATAAATCTTAATAAATAATGATGATAACAGCAAAAGAAAAACGTATTACCTCTTTCATCTCATGGGTCCAACCGCCTCCTTTTTTATTTTGAATGTATTGAATATATTCCAAATTATTTATGACACGAACCTGCATTCCAGGAGCGAAATAACTGTTTGGCATAGATTGTAAACTCTAAACGCAATGAAAAATAGTTATAATTTAATATATAAACAGTTATTGCAGTAATAATTAATTTTTAATTAACGAAAAAAATGCTACATTATTAATAAAAATAGTGATCGAAATATATCCAAAGACTAGTATAAATATCAGCAGTAGCTTAAGAACATTTATCATTTGCAATATACATTCGGTGTAGAGGTGAAGCGGTTCATTGTTCCACAAACTGTTATGATTCCAAAGTTTTGAATACATTTGTTTTCTTTTTTAAATTTGAAATGCGATCTGATATTTCTATTAGGTGAACTTCGAAGACTGATAGTACAGAAATATATGAAGAACAGAAAGATTAATGTTGATGTGATTATATGTCTGATATAGAAGTGAAGCGGTTCCATATTCCACAAATTGCTACAATTCAAGAGTTTTGAGTACGCGTTTTTTTGTTAGTTTAGAAAAAAAAGGTGGCAGATAATGATAATATTTAAACGTAATTTTTGTTTATTTCATCAATAATACATGTAATTTTAATTAAAATAATTAAAAAAACTTAATAAAATTAAAAATTAAATGTGCATATTTCAGACACTACATATATCAAGAATATGGCACTTTAATGAATATTGAAAGCAAAAAATTTAATAATTTTATTGGTACTAAAATTCAAAAAAAGATTTTTCTACTTCATTTTAATTATTAAAACAAATTTGTTTCTAATTACACAGTAACCCCTTTCTCAATACGTTGAGCGTCAATAGAATTTCCTGGCAAATATCCTTAACAAAATGCCGGTTTAAGCCACTATAAATTAACCGTCATCACTCCTTGATGTGTTTCAATTTTTGCTGTGTTGTGATTTAATTCTATTATTTTGTAAGGTCCATGATTTCCTGGCGACAGAGATTAATCTTACATTGAATGGACCTAAACTGCTTCACAATTTGAAAAATCCACAGTAAAGTGCGATTTTTTAGTTGTGGCAGTTGAGTGAAGTAGATTTGTGTCTCGGGTACGAAGATAAAATATTGCAAGGTCCGACTCATCTAATTTTGGAGGTTATGTACTCTGTAACAGAATTCATGTTATTGTTGTCGATATTCCAAATAATATTTGAACTGAAGAAGCTTTGATTGTCTCGGAATATATGTTTCTCAATCCCACTAGTACGTGAACAGCGCTTTCGTCCAACCTTACAACCTTCAAAATTTGATCACATCATTAAATGTGATTTAGTCACCTGCTCATCTTCAAAGAAATTCCAACTTTTTACATTCGTTGTCATTAAAATTCAGTCCTTAGTTTCTCTTATGTCTTTTTATTAATCCTTATTATTCAACTTTATCAAATATTTAAGTCAAAAACAAAGATACAAAAACAATTATTTTTACAATAATATTTTACAATAATATTGAAACAAGTACCGGTAAGCTTCTATTTCAAACCCCTAGAAGTTATTTCCACAAACTATTTTTCTCTCTTACTTGTTTTGGTCTCATTAGACAACGGTTATTCAATAAAGTTCTTAAGTATAACAAAATTTCTGCCAAGCCTTCATCAAATGTTATTCATCCAATCTTAATTTTTATCTTAAAGATAGGAATGAGAATTTATTAAACCGTATTTTATATTAATTTATAAATAAATTATTATTTTAAAAAAAATGCTTTCCAATCGTTGTATTGCAACTTGATAGTGAATAGTGTGATAAAGACACTAGACCCTTCTATGGCGCGATTAATTCGCGTTGCGCTAATTGACACCAGGAAGTATGTTGAGCAGTTCAGGTTAATACGTTATGTTATGATTATTGAATACAATTATAAAATGAAAATGGTAAAATCACAATGTTACAAAATCTTTGCTTATACAGGGTAATTCTCCGACAACTGAATTATAAAAGTGAGAATTTACATGACAAATTACTTATTTATTTAATAAATAGTAATAAATGGTAATAGTAAATTTATACTATAGGGAAATTGTTTAATCTAATTAAGTCATATTATATATGCTGAGGATACCTAAATAATAAAATTTAATAATCATTAAATGAATAAAATGACCAGGGGGAAATGTAGTAAATGGAGGATGAGTTGTTACAGAATTCTGATGAACATAACTGAAAAAAAGACATTTAAAATGAACAAAAACTAATAGACTCAATAAAATTAAATTAATATGTGCAAAATCGAAACGGGAAACAAAAAAGAAATTGGAAGAATGGAATTGTCTTATATCGATAGTTTGTCCGAGATAATATATGGATCACTGGATATAATACATAAACTAGGGAAGATCCAAGAAAATGTGTTGGAAGTAAAAATAATTATCTGTACATGTTATTAGATGGTAAACTATAAAAGTAAAACAAAACAAAACGCAAAGTGAATTACGAAACTATCGGAGAAAAATATTTTAGATGGAAAGAGAAATTTAAAACAAATTATTAAAGTTATTAATCGTGAATATCAAGTTAAAGCCATCAAAGCAATTTAATGAATTCTAACGATTATCAAAATTAGAATTAGTAGTTAAGTTGTTGTGAATTCGGCGTTGTGTTACAACCATGCTAGTCCTGCTGAAGTGATTATTATAATATTGACTTATTGATGACACTGTACATTGGTAATCAATTGTGAGGATCAATAAAAGTTTATATAGTCTGGAGTTCGTTATTGCTGTCAACTAAGGCACGTTTTGGAGTCAGATCAATAACATATCCTCTATATAGATGTAGATAGTTTCCAGAGGAGCTAGACATATATCCGTTCACAATAAGATTAGAAAGCAGCCTTGTAATCAGTGTCTTAATAGAGGTTGCAAAAGAATTGGTTCTTTCTTGGTTCCTTCATTAATAGAATCGTATGTTAGTAGAATGAGATTATTACAAAATAGGTATTCTTCATATTAATATCTAATTTATTTCTTTTTACTTATCTTTTATCCTAAAACTTAAGTCAATGAAATTTAAATTTAAAATTCAGCAATAACTTTGACTTATTATTAATCTAATACAATATATACTACTATTATAAAAGTTTTTAATGGATATTGATATGTCAAGTTGTATTCTAAACGCTTGTCTTGCTAAAAAAATGTATATATAACTTTAAGTTATCCACCATCATTTTGAAAATATTTAATTAGAATTTTTCAAATAAAAGATTTTTCAAATGCAATACAGATTTAATATTCACTATATTAACCAGAATTCCAAATGGGAACAATTAGAAATAATTGTATAGAATACAGAATATTTTCAAATGGGCGCCAAAAAGGTTCACAAATGATAGCATTTTCTTTCAGTTTAACGTGTATTTCACAGAATTAAGTTTCTCTTGGAGATTTAATACCTTGTTTATAGAATTTTTGTCTTATGCTATAAAAAAGATTGGTACCTAATGAGTTGAGACAGGACGTAAAAAATGAAAAACATATTTATAAGCTAAGTTATGAGGCGAAAGTTTATTTCAATTTAAACTTTTAAGCAAAATACACTATTAGAATATATACAAAAAAGGTTGTAACTTAAACTAATGAATTAACTAAAATAAAAAAAGTTTACTGAATAATATTTTATTAGCTACAAAACTGTTCGTGTTAATAACTTCCATTGATATGAAATAATTATAAATTTTTTATATCAAAATTAATAATTTTATTTAGACAAATATCATTATTATTAAATAAATTATATTTTACACACACACACACACACATATATATATATATATATATATATACACATTATTCTTTTATTGGTTATTTGTTAATTTTTTTTATTAGCCAAATGTTTGCACTTATTGAACAGATTGAAAACGGAATATAACTGGTAGACTTTTAAAATAATTTATTTAGAAAAAATGTATAGTATTAATTATTTTAATCGAAATAATTAAACTGTATATAGTAGCCTATTTCAAAGTAAATATACTTTTTTTCATTGATTTATTTACATTGATTTGTTTCGAAATAACTCAACCATTCTCAAAAACCTTTGAAAACTAGGCGCGTAGTTTTTCAGTAAAATTATATTTAAAATAAATTTCTTTTAAAATTTAAAAAAAAATTTTTTTATTGGTTTTTTCTGACAAAATTAAATGAAAACTAAAATTCTATTTTTTAGGCGCCATTTACAAATTAAACATTTTAATATAAAAACGTTCATATTTATCTTTTGGTTTCATATGTGCCGAAATATTATGTTACCGAAATAAATTTTGATCTATCTTAGAAATATTAATATGAAATTATTGAAATATAAACATTAATTTACAAAATAACAATATTAGATGAAATTATAATATTTAACATGTATTAAAGTTTATTTTATTTTAATAATAAATAATTACAGTAAGTTCTATTATGTCAATAATATAATTTTTAATTTTAATATAATTTATAAATAATTTTTTATTAAAATTTTATTTTTTAAACATATACTTATATTAGATGCCATTATAAAGTAAGACTAAAGTTAGACTAATGATTCAGGGATAAAAGAAATGTTTTATATTTTAGGCGATACTGGCAATTTTATTCAAGGAATGCTTATTTATAAATTTCATCTTTCGCTTAGTAATGTTCTGAGACTATAGAAGAAACGGCGCTAATTGTTCGTACGACAAGAAATATTTTTCACTACAAATTTACAAGACCAACTTTATATACACAATTAATATTTTTTTAGATAAAAGATTTGAATAATTTTAAATTACGTAATAAAAGCCTATCCTAAAAAACAAAAAACTTCCCGGGACCTAAAGAAAGAGTACCAAATCAGTAGACGTAACACTTCTATATCCGGATCGTCTCAAAATAGTTTCATAATGGCATAATAAATGAGTTATCGATGTACAAAACATGAAAAGCTACATTAACAGCCAAAAACGAATGAATTATTTAAAAAATATAAAATAGGTTAAAAGAACAATATTTTCTCACTTTTATGCTTTGAAATTCTTGAGGCAAAGGCTTTTTTCGGCCTAATATGAGATACATTAAAAATGAATTCGACTAAAATATAATAATATATTTTAAAATGATAATTTCAGCTGTCAAATGTTTTAAACTTTGAACTTATTTATGAATTGAAATAATCAAACAAATATTCCAAATGATTATAATGTGATTTATAGTATGGTAGAAATAATCAGTGGATTGCATGGCGCGGTCAATAAATACCCGCAATACCCCATAAAAATAATAGTATTTTAACAATATTCTAATGAAATCATAATATATTATCTATGGTTACAGAGATATAGTTTGTTTTAATATTCATCTGCATAGTGACATGGGAGACCACATTTTCAATTTATTTGCCAAATGAAAGCTACATCTTGTGAAGTATCAAAGTGTGAATGAGTTCTTGGCTTTGCGTGGTAATAACAGTAAGTAAATATGGAATCAGTTGCTGACAACTTATAGAAATATATAACCCTATTGTATCACAATCTACGATTGGATTAGCCAATTCAAAGTTCCGTGGGAAACTGGCATGGGCGAATGCCCAAACAATAAGACGAGTTCAAATATAATAAAATAAATAAAATCAATGAGAGATCCCCAAAATGAAATATTTATAAACAACTGAAAATTAATTATCTAATATCCATAGCCAATGAAAAACCCGAGCAGTGTAAGAAAATGTAAGTGATCAACAAAATTATTTAATTAAGTCGCGCCGAATCGGAGAATCAGTAAAACCCGGGAGAAAAGACTGTAAATTAAATTTGGGCAAAATTATTAAAAAAAATAAATGAATTGTCACAAAATTAAAATTTAAAGCAATTAAACTAACAGGAAGAAGAGTTTCTCTATAGTTTTATATGTATATAGTCTCAGCATGTTACGTTTCTAAAACATTTGTGGTACTTCGGAATTTAAACGGTATCGAGTTCTCATTTCACAAACCAGGGAAAGGAACATACTAGGACCTATTCAGAAAAAGTATAAATAAAAATTTGTATGAATACTTTATTTTCAAAAATATCTACGATTTCAAATATTTTAACAGGCATCCTTCAACACACAATCATTTTAAGTGAATCATTGTGTTATAAAAAAAAAAAATAAACTGTTAAATTTGTCCGTGAAATGAAATACACCTAATTCCGAAATTTAATAACTTCTATAATCTAAAAAAAATCAATAAATTTATAGTATAGGAACACACAAACTTCCCTGTGTGTAGAAATTTATTGTTCCGAAATTTAGTAACCTTATTATAGGATTTGTGAAGGTGAGAGAAAAATAATTGAACACACCAACACAAAATACAAAATGAAAAATGCATGCAAATATCTTATATAAGTTTTTGTTCAGAAATAAATAACCGTTAACATATTGTTAAAATATAATTATTTTTAAATTATTAAAAAATGCATGAAAATACTTTTAGTTATGGGAAGGCAGCATTTCAAATATTGAAGAAGGTCCTTCGAGATCTTTTGATTTACAGAAAGAAATTCGAAAATCGTAAATTTAAATAAATTATTTTAATAAATTAATATTTTCAAAGATATACAGAAAATGACAAAATTCGGCTTATTAATGCCTTTGAGAATGGGGAAAATTACCAAGAATTTGGAAGATTACTAGGAATGACCAAATCTTCAATTAAAACAATCATTTATAAATATAAAAAATATGCATTAAAATTGCATTAAAAAAATAAATGTCTTCGGTGATTAGTTTATTTATTTAGTTAAAAATATATCTAACTTACATTTTAACGAAATAATTCCAGATAAATGGATAATATCATAAAATTCCTAAAAGACACCTGAAATTTAATTATCAATGTTATATTATAAATGCTGACTAACAGTAATATTTAAGAACTTGAATTATGATCACATAATTATATAAAATCAAAATTCAAGTCTTAAAAGTTACTTGAAATTAAAAAAATTACCTGAAAACCATTTTTAATAAATTAAATAAATGAAATTGAATAACTTCATTTTCACGTAAATGGTGACTAACCTCAACTGGTGTGAAGACCAACGTGAGTTATAGAGGTTATTAAATTTCGGAATTGGGTGTATTAATAACTAACGTTCTAAATGGTGGTGTGCTTTTTCAATAATATCGAATGTTCGACAATCAATCAAATTTATTAATAGTAGGAAGTTAGTAGCTCATTACAACCCGACCATCCGGTCTCCTCTAGAATTTTTTTTACTGCTGCAGTGGGCTACAGGGTATTTTCCATCTCCAGGTGGCTACACTATAGTGTTCACACTGTAGTCAGGAGGGTTCTTTGGACGATTAAAATTTTTTGTACATGAAATCCGACTGTCACTAAAGAGCTGTGGCATTTTAAGGTCCTAGGATATTTTCAATAGAAAATACGATCCTCGTTAAAAAGCCATGATATTTTATGGTCCTAGAAATATTTTTGTACATAAATTTATCGTAAGTTATTTAGATGGTCACGTGAAGTTTTGGTAATCATTTTAAATTAAAGTAAATTAGTGTAATAATTTAAAAGAAGTAAATTAAAGTAATAATTTAAAAGTTATTGTCAGATATTTCGAAAAACCAATGGCCTCTGAAAATTTTAAAAAAGTAAAAAAATTTTTATGAATTAATTTTCAAAGACAATTTTAAATGAAAATTTCTATGAATTAATTTTTGCTAATAATAACAATAGTAATACATATTCAAAAAACAGACACCAAGTACTTACAACTAGCTAAAAATGTTATTTCTTCTGTGTATTTTATCAAATGTTTTTTAAATAAATAAATTGTTTTATTTGTGTTAGAATTCAAAAATACGTTTAATTAAATTACAATCAATAGTTAAGAAAAGCTAGTTGTTAATTAATTTCTTGATAATTTACTGTATTGTTGTTTTTTAATTTAATTTTAAATAAAATTTATTTTAATGACAGTTAGTGATGATTTCTTGGTAGCAGCATTTATTATTTAAAACAATAAAATGATAATTTAAGCCTTTTGCTGCAAATAATTTATTTAATGAAAAAGTATTTGAATATAAGATAGTCCTTGTCAATCTCCTAGGTAATAATTAGGTTAATAATTACAATAATCAAGTGATAAGATAAATTATTTAATTTTTGATGATACAGGGTTTCTCAAAAATTTTAATCCGTTTGTCAAATGTCTTAATCCATTTTTCAAAAGTCGTCATCATTTTTTCAAAAGTCTTAATCCATTTTTTCAAAAAAAAGTTTTATTTAAAAAAAATATTAAATGAAGTAAATAATATTTGAGCGATTATATAATTAAATAAACATAAAAACCCGGTAATTCGAAAATTATCATTTAAAAAGGTTCTCTTCTGGCTGCTTTTCTTATGAAACTTTTCATATGTTGAACATACTGCAAACAATCTTCGGGCGTAATATCCAAGTGGGCACTGGCTATAGCCCGCAATAACTCATCTGCTTGATTGCATTCCATCGATTTAACAATATGTTTCCATTTTGAAAACACCTCTTCAATTGGATTTAATTGAGGGGAGTATGGAGGAAGAAATAGTAAATCATGGCCAGAATTTGCAAATATAGTTCGAATTTCGTCGGTCTTGTGAATCGTGGCATTATCCATTATTATTGTTGCATTTTCAATGCCTAAAGTTGATAGTTTTTCATTGAGCTCTTGCAAAAAAACACCAAAATGATTACTATTGAATGCAGTATCGCGAGTGCTGAAATGCATGACAGTATTTTTAGATATTGCAGCAGCGGTCGAAAAATTTTTCGATCTTATGGATCGCACTGGTCCTCTTAGGCTGCGACCATAATTCAACCTCATTGAACAGCTAAGTCCGATTTCATCAACAAAAAAAGTTTTCTCGTCGTTCAAGAGCACGAAATCGGATGCATATTCGAAACGCCTTTCGATATTATCAGCCGAGTTTCTTCGTTCGGGTATCAATTGAACCCTTTTGAGTGTGTATTCAAACGCTTTAATTGATCTAGCTATTGTCGAATGAGATGCTACAACGTTTAGATCGGAATGTAATCTTCTCTTCATAGCATTTAAAGTCACTGATACGTTCTTGTATCTGTGACTGTAAAGACTGTACAGCAGCTTCATTTAATGATTTTGGTCTTCCACTTTTCGTCTTTATTGCATGGATTCTTCCGGTGGATTTATACACCCGGATTACGCTCGTGACAGTCTTTGCGTTGATTGCAAGTTCTCTGGAAATCTCACTCGGTCCTTTTCCTGCCTCGAACTTTGAGCATATTAACTCCCTGATTTGGTTTGTCAGTTGTACACGATGTATTTTGGGGTTTGATTGCATATGGTGCATTTTTTGTAATTTTTATACTTTGTAAATTGCAATCGATTTATATGGTAAAATAGTATGCGTGAATGATTTAAAGTTGATCGAAGTATTAAAATACATTTTATATTTTTTTATTGTTTCCGTTGAAGCTAGTGAGAATGTTGAAAAAATGGATTAAGACTTTTGAAAAAATGATGACGACTTTTGAAAAATGGATTAAGACATTTGACAAACGGATTAAAATGATATTAATTTGACAAATGATTTTTTTCAATAAAAATATATTTTCTTAGAATATTTGCATGAACACTAGTCAGTTTACACATTGATGAACTTTAAATTATTGAAAGTCTTAAGCTAAGAAACCAGTTAACTTTATCCAGAACATGATGATGGTAAGATAAATTTGAAATTTACCAGAAAATAATGTAGAATATACTGAAATTTGTGATTTACTTTGAAAGATATATCATGTTATAATTACTTGAATATCATTAGGGGAATTTGGTGAAATATTTTGTTGATTTGTAGAAAATATTGAGTTCAGTGAATTTCGATATTTTGGAATGCTTTTATTATATGGATTTAACTGCTGAATTATTTCATGGGTTTCGGTAACAGTTTAAAAAAAATTCATATTTTTTGAAGAAATTTTACATTAGCTAAAAGTTTTAAGATGATTAAATCGATTGAATTGATATATTAAAAAGGAATATGACCTCAAGTGAGTGGAATCTTTAGAAAAATTAACGGATATAGTTGATTGGATATTGATGTTTGAAGGGGGTAAAATTATAGTCGTTTGGTGAGAGATCGGTTTAGATGTGAATCTTTTAAGAGAGACTTAGTTTGTTGAATATCTATATTTAAACGGATAATGTTCTAGTGAGTTCTCATTGGTAAAATATCAATGTTTTAAATTCAGTATTTAGCAATGATTTATTATTAGTTCATTGAATGTGTTGGAATATTATTGTTGGTACTGACTCCTTGTGCTCTGCTTTAATTAATAAAATAAGACTCAAAACATTTTATTAAAAAGGTTTGATACAATATTATTAATTAAATTTTTATATAATCTGAGATTGTTTGTGTTGCTATCCGTACATTCTTCTTGGAATACATCAATTTTTCAAAATTTTAATTAATTCTGATTTTTATAAGTTTTTTGCCTTTTATCTTTTTGACTTTTTGTATATTAAATATTCTTTTTTACTATTTTAGAAGAACATAAATAAAACTGGCGATGAATGTCAGTTTAAAATGTATTAAGATCATTTGGTGGGATTTTTAGATCTCTAGAAGACAGTGGTATAGGGCAAAGATTATTAATATTTTGGATCTTTAGAGATAATTGATATAAAACTTTTTTCATTTATTTCTTCACCATTGTCATATTCCTTTTTCCAACTTCACTCGCCTATTATCAACAATTATGTCCTCATTCATATTTAATTTATTTTTCATTTTCATTTATTTAACAATGGAATTATTTGAATTAATATTTTTATTTTCTAACATTCTCAATAAAAAAACCCTAATTTTGAAGGGCTTTTTTCCAGATGACTTATCAATAAATTCATAACTATAATCACAAATTTATCGATTTAACAAAAGATTTATATACAAAAAATGATGAAAAAATAAAAATTTCACTGGTTGATTTATTGCTAAACTAAAAATAAGTGAATGTCTATTATGAACGGCTGGCCACTCAGCCACTTTATACAGCACAATCCGTGTGCAGCTTTATCGATCGTACACAAATCCGTCAATAATCATTCAATGTGCACCATCCGCATCTGTGCATTTGCAGGTTGACACGTTATTTAATTTTTATTCGAAAAAATTTCATGATACGAAATCGACGACGTGAGTATATTTTGATTTTAATATTAATTTTAATAATTAATTAACAATAAAAATTTAAATATTTTATTTTTAATATTAATTTTAATAATTAATTAACAATAAGAATTTAAATATTTTATTTTTAATAATTAAAATATTCTAAAAGTTTTTGTGTAATGTCCTTGATCAATTCCAATAATAATTTTTTAATCATTTTCGAAATGGTAAAAATGAAAATAATTTCTTTTCTGAAAGCAATTGTATTATGAGGTATTAAAAGTTATGTCTTTATACAGTAGACCCCGGTTATAACGCGGGTTTTGGGGAAATGATTTTGACCGCGTTATAAGTCCCCCGCGTAATAAACGATTATTCTAACTTTAGCTGTGGAAGAATGTATTATCTATTTATACATCAATTTAAGATTTACTATATTAAAATACGATTTACCTAATCCCGATTAAAACCCATATATAACCCTAATTTCCTCTATATTCCCCAATTTTGTGTACCAATTTTCTTAAAAATTTTTTTAATATTAATACGACGTTTATTAGTTTTCTGATTAATATAATAAATCTTAACAATTAAAAAGGATACATAAAATCAACTTCTAATAAGGAAAAATATTTAAATGGGATAACGAATCATGTTATTTACATAAGTAATCCGTAATTTTCCTCTGTTTCTTTCTGCTGAAATGTTTTTGAGTATTATATTCTTAAGGACATTCAACTGGATTGTTCTGACAACATCCTGTTTACCGAGTCATCTAATAACAGTATCCAACTCTTGTATAACTTCCGAACATGTTGGAATGTCCGATGGCTCTTGTATTTCGGGTATATCCTCTTCAAAACCATCATCATTACACTCCCTTACATTTTTAATAATATCTTCATCTGTTAAAAACTGAAATATTGATTCCTCTCTGTTGATTTCTATTCAGTATTCAACGATATCAGCTGTTAATTATTATACTCGCGACTGTATATTATAATCCTTAATATAAGTCAATATATCTTCATTCATAAAAAAACCTCCTTTTCCCAACAATTTCGTATGGTATTTTTTGAAATGATCTCCCATGCTACTCCGATTTTAAATGCCACATTTTTCAATGTAATTTGCTTTAGAAATTCAGGAACATCATTCTCTGATTATATCAACGTGTAATTCACATCTATAATGTAACTTAAAACTATGAATAATTCTCTGATCAAGGGGTTGAATCCAAACAGTAGTGTTTTTAGGGAAATGCAACTCTTGAAATTTTCCATCTTTTGAAATTAGACTGTCAGCTGGCGGATGGGAGGTACAATAGTTACAACAATTGGTTCCATCTAAAGATTTATTAATATAAACACAGAGTGATCACTCTTAAATAGTAATGTATATTGCGTAATAACTAACACATTGTATCGAATTACGCAATATACTCTGAACTGTTCACATTTGGTCCTTGGCCTCTAATGTAATATCATTACTCTCCCCTTCATAAGATTGATGCCATTTCTTTAACCATTCGATTCGTCGGTGCCGTGTCGTATCTGGATATTGCAATTCAACTTGATGATCTGAAATAAATCTAAGAACTTTATATGGACCATCATATTGAATATCATTTTTGTTTCTTCTATGTGGTTCTCGTCTTACTAGTACCTCCTCCCCCACTTCAAAATGTCGTTTAATTCTTTTGTCTTTTTCAAATGTTCTCATCTTTTGCGCAGCTTGCTTGTTATTCTTTTGTGCTTCTTCCGAAATATCGTGTACTTGATGTTTGAGTCTAGAATTAGCGTGTAACGTTATTTTTCGTCCATATACTATCTCAAATGGTGAATATTTTGTAGAACTTTGATAAGTTGCATTTATACTGAATTCAATACGAGGCAGCAGTTCGTGCCACTGTTTTTCAGCACAGCCCCCTTTCATCGTAGTCACAAGTAAATCTCGCATTGTTCTGATAGCTCTTTCCACTAAGCCATTCGACTGATGTTGATATGGCGAGGCGAATTCTTGCTTTATTCCAAGTTGTTCTAATTTTTCCTTAAAATATTTGCTTTCAAAATTTCGCCCTCTGTCTGTCAATATACTTTGAGGTTTACCATATTTGTAAATCCAATTGTTCATTAGCGTCTTCAAAATAGTTTTTTCATCTTGGTTTGCTGTAGCCGTTAAACTTACTAATTTGCTAAACCTATCAATAATAACGATAACATACTTTTTGTCGGTTGAAGTTCTCTCCATGAAAGCAACATCCATCACAATCTGTTCTAGAAATTCAGAACTTTCGTGTGGAATTAAAATTTCCTTTGTCCTGCCTTGGTCTATTTTCCGTCTTGCACATGTGACACATCGTTTTACTATCTCTTTAACGGTTTCTTGCATTTTCGGCCAGAAAAAATTCCCTTCCAAATAATGAAACAGTTTCTTAATTCCAACGTGACATAAATCTTCATGTATTTGAATCACTAGTTTAGATTGATAGCTTTTTGGGATTATCACTAGATCTTTTTTGTCTGATTCCAATACAAGCATATCATCCGATATCTTTAACCGATCTTTATATCGTAATAAAAAACTATTTAGAAACGATTCCTTCCGAAAATCTATCTGATTCTTAAGAATTTCCATCACTTCCTGGAACAATTTATCTTTCTTCTGTTCTTCCATAATTTCTAACATTGTCTGTGTTTTTTGTATCAAATTGATATATCTTACTCTTGACCTTTCTTGTTTATGTTGTACATGTGCTGTCTGACACTGTGCACATAAACTACCCTCGATCCTTGATAATCCATCTGCGTTTGCATGTTCTTCACCTTTCCGGTATTTCAATTGGAAATCGTATTCCGATAGATTAGCCATCCATGTCTGAAATTGTGGACTTATTGCTTTTTTATTCGTGTTCATAAATACTAAAGCTTTGTGATCTGTTCGAGCCACGAATTCTTTCCCGTATAAATACTGTCTAAAATATAAAACATATTCATGCAATGCCAATAACTCTTTCCTTGTTACGCAGTATCCCTTTTCATGGGCCGTCAGATTTCTTGAACCGTATGCGATAACTATTTCTGAACCGTCTTCTTTTATTTGACTCAACACTGCTCCAATAGCTTCAAAACTGGCATCAGTATCCAATATAAATTTACGGTCTATACGAGGAAAATCAAGAATAGGTGCTTGTGTTAAGGCTTCTTTAAGTTGTTTAAAACTGTTTTCACAATTTTCTGACCATTCGATTGTTTTATCACAACTTGACGCTGCTGCATGTAGGGGTGCTGCTATTTTAGCATAATCTTTGACAAATCGTCTATAGTAATTTGTCAAACCTAGAAAAGATCGAAGTTGTTTAGCACACTGTGGTTTCGTCGCTTCTGTAATTGACTTGATCTTCTCTGAATTTGTCTGTATTCCATCTTCACTGACGGTGTGACCAAGGAATTTTAATTTGGTTTTGTAAATTTCGCACTTCTCCGGATTTATTCTTAGTCCTGTTTTTTTTATTCTTTTGAAAACTTCTCGTAATCGCTCATCATGTTCAGACTGGTCCTTGCCATATACCAGAATATCGTCTAAATAAACAATTGCTCCATTAAACAATATACCCTCTAACATCGTGTGCATTAATCGCTGAAATGTTGCTGGAGCCATTGATAATCCAAATGGAAGTCGATTGAAACAAAATTGACCTTCTTTGGAACTAAAAGCCGTTTTTCTTGTGCTTCTTCTGCTAATGCGACCTGATAGTATGCTTGTCCAAGATCTAAAGAAGAAAAGAATTTAGATCCTGATAGGTTATCGAGTAATTGGAATATGCTGGGCATAGGAAAAGATTCTCTTTCTGTCATCTTATTCAACTCTCGATAGTCTACGCACATTCTAATTGAGCCGTCTTTCTTTCCTACTACAACCAATGGAGAGCTCCATGGACTTTTACATCGTCTTATAACTCCAGCTTTTGTTAACTCTTTTATCATATCTTCAATTTTCTGTTCTAGATGCATCGGTTGTCGTCTTGGAAATTGCATTGTTGGATTCCCAGATGTATTAATTTCGTGCTCTACAATTCTTGTGAATCCTAAATCAAATCTGGCTGCCATAAATATTGACCCGAATTCATCTAATAATTTGTTAATTGTTGGCAATTCATTTCTTCCCAATTCCTTTTTGCTTTTTGCCTTCTCTCGTCATCAGTATAATTGCTAATCTTTGTCTCGGATTCGATATTGTTAATTTCCATCAACTGCACTCCAAATGCTTTCAAAGTATCTATCCCACCAATAAAACCTGGAAATATATTTTTAATAACAATTATTTTGATAGTCCTCATCTTATTGTGCCAATAAACATTTACTTCTGTACATCCCTGTGGTTTTTGAGTTCCTGGAAAAACTCCACATATTTTGATTTCACTGCTGCTTAAACGTGGACTGCCAATTTTATTCCATGTTTCCTCATTCATCACTGTAATTGAAGCTCCAGAATCCCACAACATCTCAATCTCAACATCATTTATCATCATCTTGCTCCATTCTCTTCCATCTGACGTCGCATACCTCATTCCCTCTGTTCTGTCATTCCGATTTTCTTCCTTTACAACCCCATTGACGAAATGTATGCAATAGAGTTCCTCGTGTTTTTTTCAGTTTCCACATCATGAATTGCATAATCATTAATTGATTCTCTTGTTTCTGCATCATCCGAGTAATTTCTTCCGTTTTCTTCGTCATGCACACAGGCTATCATTTTCTTGTTCTCATAGTTATGTTGGTCTTTCTTTCTTAATAAATAACAATCACGAAAATTATGCCCTCCCTTACCACATATCAAACATTTATCTTTTAGTGGACATTCATATCTTCTGTGCCCATATTCGCCACAGCAAAAACATTGGCCTGACTGTAATTCACCGTTTCTTGGATCAGGAAGGCCTCTAGATCGATTGTATAATCTCTTGGCAATGTGTTTAAGCGAAACCGTTGGTGTCCTTCTCTGCACATTCCGTTCGACTGCATGATTCATTTCGTTATTTCTGCTATACGAATTATCTGGTAAATTCTCTCTTCTGTAATTTCCTTGGCTTCTTAATACATTGGTGTTACTTCCATTTGTTTCTCTTGTAAAACGTTTCTGAATTTCTTTCTCCTTGTTGCTTCCGCGTAACTACTCTTCTTTATTACCATAATTTCTTCCGTCTTTTCTTTTGATTCCACTTTTTCGTAAATTTTGGCCAGTTGATTTCGTTCTTCTGCTGTCAGCGATGGTTTCATTGTTAGAGCATCCTTTAATCTTCTGTCTCTGACGCGTCCAGTTATAATTTCATTGGCAATCTCATCTACCCTCATTCCTGAATTAATAACTTCACTCACTAATTTCAATACCCTGATTTCGAAGGTTGCATATCTCTCATTTTCCTCTTGTCTAATTGCAGCAAGTTCTTTAATCTTGTCTATAATAGTCAATTTAATTGTAAATGTTTCGGAAAACCACTCTTTAGCTGCTTTATCTGTTGTTTTTTCTGTTTTGAAATTTTTCCACAGTGTAGCCGCTTCATCGCAAAGGAGAAAATCGAATGCTTCTGTCCTCTTCAAATCATTCCTAGCGATCCAATCATCAATTGCCTGTATCCATTTTTCAGCTTCCTTGGTACACCTGCCGTCGTATCTTCTAATTTCCATATCCAAGAGTTCTTGTGCACGTTTCGGTAGTGCGTCTCTTGCAGACTTTTTCCATTCTCCTCGAGTCGTCATTGTGTGAACATTTTCGGCGTGGTCGCCAGTTACAACAATTGGTTCCATCTAAAGATTTATTAATATAAACACAGAGTGATCACTCTTAAATAGTAATGTATATTGCGTAATAACTAACACATTGTATCGAATTACGCAATATACTCTGAACTGTTCACATTTGGTCCTTGGCCTCTAATGTAATATCATTACTACAATTATCCAAAAATAATATAGCCTTTGGTTCAAGATTAAAATTTTTCAAATGATTTTGAACTGTGGGCACAAATGAATCATGAAACCAGTCGTAAAATATATTGCCGGTCATCCACGATTTATAACTATTCGCATATTCGATGGGAAAATTCGAATGGAAAACCTGAGATAATGGGAAGTCTGAGCCAATGGAGAACCCGAGCGATGAAGAAAACCCGAGCGATGAAGAAAACCCGAGCGATGAAGAAAACCTGAGCGCGGAAATTTTGGAGAATAAACAAACTGGGAATTTAGAGGGCAATTATCTAAACAGTCGGATAAACGAGGGTAAACAAAAAGAAGGGGAATTACTAAAAGGGTCAACAGAAATAGCTAATTAGAGAACTATAACTAAGGAGATCAAAACCAATTAGGTCAGAAACGGAGCAATTACAACGATTGTGGGAGTATATAAGGAAACTCCAAATTCAGATAATCGGCAGTAGCCTCAGGTAGGGAAGAAGAAAATAGGAATTTGAGGAACAAAGTCAAGAATTGAAAACGGAATTATAAGAGGAACTGAAGAGTTAGAAAAAGCAGAATATTGAATGAAAAGGTATAACTTATTTTTAAATCGCACAAGTTCGAGACTTACCAGAGCTAAGTTGGGTCAGAAATTGCGAAACTAATGGTTAACTAAAAGTTGTTATCATTTATTCAGATTTGTGAATTTTCTATAAACAAATATACATTGGAAGTTTGTGTTTATCAATTTTGCGACACGTGGAGTCAGAGTAACCAACGGTCGACTTTTTAGTATCATAAAACCCAACATATGTATAGGCAATCATAAATAATTTCATTTTTGCTTATTCTTGATTTTCTCCTATTCAAAACACATTCACTGTCAACTTCTTCTACAAAACTCAAATTTTCTTCTTCTTCCATCCGTCCCCGTACTGTTCCTTCTGGAATTCCTAACTGTCGCCTAATTATGTATTTTGAAACCTCGGATTTCAAACGTTCTATTGTTTCTAGTTTCTCTTTAATTAATTAATTTCAGAAATATTTGAAATAAACTTCATTCATTTAAAATTAAAAAAAAATTTTAAAAATAAAATAAAAGATATAATGTTTGATTTAAATTTTAAATCAAACATATATCTTTCTTAATTTTCAACGGCCTTACCATTTTATTGGCAACATTTTATCATATTTACAATACCTGATATTTAAACAAATTTAAAAAATAAATATTTGTTATATTAACATGCATATATTTCTTATCATGCTTTTTGTATGTTTATCATACTTGAGATATCCGAATACACACTATAAAACGGGCGTTATAAGCGGGGTCTACTGTATTAGGTTTTAGATATTATTATGTCGTTGATAAAAAATATTTAAAATTGTGGGTATATTTGTAATACTTTATACTCCCATTTTTAAATAAATAAAAATTAAAAAAATATTATTGTTCGAAATATTATTTTAAATTATTTTGAAACGTTCAACTAAAATATCAAAAAATTTTTCAAATATTTGCCTTTATACAAATTCAATTAAATGAGATCTATGGTTCCCAATGCAGTGGTTCCCAAATATTTTTGGTTCCCGGCACACCTTTTTCCGCACATTAAATTTAGGTGCTATCTTCCTAACACTCACACTTCTTTTTAAGCACTTGAAAATTTCAAGTTTTTACTTAATATCAATTTCATTCCGTGTTTTCTTTTCTTTCCCACAGAATGTCTAAATTTAATAATAACATTTAAATTAAAAGACAAATAAAATTAATTAATGAATTTAAGATGAAGCGTTGATAAAAATAATTAGCGTTTTGGTTTAAAACTTGTTAATTATCGTTTATTGTTCTTTTACAAAGGCATCACTTATTCTATTTTAACCAAAAACTAACGTATCATATATAGCACGAATAGCAATTACATCGACCGTGTTACTATTGGAAGTCGCCCACAAATAAAAATTCATATCCCAAGAAAAAAGATTTTTGTTATTTGTAAATTTAATTTACGTTTTACTTTTTGTTTTTAAATAAAATAAATAAATTACAGTTAAAAGCACTCTTTTGATACTTAAAATAATTTGTCTGGTAGACCGTAAGGATTGATTTAGTCCAGCGATGTCGAACCTTTTTGACAACGGGGTACAATTGAATTTATTTTTTGAAGATATCAACCTAAGAGTCAAGTATTATTTTAGTTATTAAAAATTTAACCAAAATTAATGTAAATATAATAGGATTTTATTTATTATACATTGATTTATTATACATTAGATATATATTCGAACACATTCGTATAATTATTATTTTATAATTAAAAAAACAAAACAACTTGTGGGTCACTTGAATTCGTTGCGTGGGTCAGTGTCTGATATCCCTGTTTTGCTATCCAAGTCTAACTTTGCAACGAGTTTTACAGTTCCTTGTACCACGGGGGTGCTGGTAAATCCGTAACAACCGGCTCGGAGCGAACCGGCTCCAGCGCCCCACTGCCTGTTTTATAATATCCTGAATTTTTAAGTGTGCGTTAGATAAGGAATGTTCTTTAATTTTTTGCGAAGAGAAGCCTGTCTACTATCTTTTTTAGTTCCATTTGGAGTTATGGAACACGAAATCCATTCCTTAGAAACATGTACTTTTTTTCTGTCTCAGTTGCTAAACATTTAATTTGCGAACAATCTTTACATCCTAATTTGCCATCTTTTATTATCAGCCATTTATATTGTTCTGTAAATAAACTTACTTGCTTTTCATTCCAACAATCAGGCAATTGGGTATTAATATTGGTATTTGAAAATAAATCTTCCTCGATTTCTACAGGTACAACAGATGTTTCTTCAATATGTTCGTTAAAATCAGGTGTTATGATATTTGAGTTTATTTGTGTAACTGCAGAATTGTTTAATCTGTTGCCAATTGTTTTTTCAGTCATTGTCGGCTGCGGAGTAACAAAACGACAATAAATTTCCCTGTTTTCTCTTCATTTTGGGTAAACAATTACTATAATTTACATAAAATTAGTATTCCTAATTTGTTTTAATATATTTTAATAATAATTATTACTTACCTATTAGAAATTGTAAATTTAGTTTTAATATTTTTATATTAAACTAGCTAGCTATTAATTTTATTTTATTAAACTAAAACGTGTACACATTAATACATTCCAGCCTAATATGAAAGACTATGTAAATTGTTATAGCAATACAAAACTATATATAACACAAATTCAAATATCAAAGCCTACTACCATCAAAATAAGTAATTAACGGTTAGTTTTAAATTTTTGTTTGGCAATTCAATTAATTTAACAACCGGCTCGGCGATTTTTTTATCGCGCGAGCCGGCTCCAGCACACCACTGCCTTGTACCATATATCGGATGTACGATACATGGAGAGTTTACAGTACATATAATACAAATTAACAAAACACACATACCTTATAAAAAATGCATGCATACAAATACTAAATGACAGTTAAAAAGTAACATTTAAAATTTTTTTTAATTTATTATATTTTAATAAAACAAAAATATTTCTATTTAAATAATCCTTGTGTATATCATTTTATATAGTAAATTCAAAAGAAACATGCAAAATATTAACATAAATGTCGCACTAAAATATTATTTATGTTATCTATATTACCCATTATCTATATTACCTATGACCGTAATTAATGTCCAGATGCAACTTAATAACTGACTGTAAGTGAATGTAAAAATATTTTACAAAATTCATTTCTATTTAGCTTTTGTCCTAGGTGAAAATCTAAAAGTGATTTCAAATAAAAATAAGTTCATAAATCTACAAGAAAGGTGCAGAGGATATTCGAGTATTCGGATGAGTCACCTACCAGGATCTTATGTCACAGTCGAATATTTTTCGCCAACAGAAGTCCTGGTGATAAAAGATAGATTAGAATATTACTTGCATCCAGAAACATTAGGTAAAAATTTAAATATAAATGCTGTTAAAAACCTTTAAAATCTTTGGTTCTCTAATGCCTGTGTTCTCAAAGCGTTCTCAAGTGTTCTGCGAAAAAATCAAATGTACAATTCAATTAAAAATTGTTTGAAAATAAAAATCAATTCAGTGTAAAATTTACACGTACCATTCGGCTTTGTATAAATAAAAATATCTTTTGGATAAAAGTTATTTCTTGGAAAAATAAAATATTATTGCAGTTATGAGTGTTTTTGCAAACATTATTCTTTTTAATTGCTCTTTTGGTTTCAAAAGGTTTAGCAACCCGCTAAATCATAGTTCAGTGTTATCCAACTTCAAAAAGTTTGAGTAACGATTGAAATATGTTTGTTAAAAATTTATATTTTTTTATATACTCAAAGTCTTCCCCCTAATTATTTTATTTGAATTTTTCTGTTACTTTTAAGTAGAGTAAAATTTTCATCTTTGATATTTTGAATGAAATTAGAATAGATGGCGGATTTGAAACAGCAATAGCAATTGCAAAAGAAATTGCCAAGGATTTAGAAGTTAAAACCCTTTTTCAAAGAGACGAAAGTGTGCAAAAGAAAAAAAACAATTTACAGGATTTGTAGACCCACAAGAAAAATGTTTCACTGATTTTTTTAACTAGATACTTCTAAAAAAACTTCCGGTCACTGTTGGTTCCGGAGAAAGAATCTTTTCGAAACTAAAACTTATTAAAACCTATATGCGATCAACAATGATTCAAGAACGGCTCAATAACTTAGCTATTTTGTCAATTGAGAATGATGTTGCTAAGGATCTTGACAATAATGAACTTATTACAGATTTTGCAGTCACCAAAGCTCGCAAGATTTGCTTGTAAGTTGTAAAAACAAAGTGAAAGTAGAAGCTACAACCAAACCAACGCTATATTCTATTATAGTTTATAATGTAGAGTTATATATGAACTGTCAATTAGCATGCCAAAACAAAACATTTTAATTATTAATTATTTTTTGAGTTTTATGATCTTCAGTTAAATGAATAAAACTGTAATTAATGATGTGTCAACGCTGCTATAGCGTAAAAGTTTAAGTTATTTAATTTTTTATTTCCCATAATTTTAATATATGTAGAAATGGAAATTTTTGCATGGGTCTCGCTCCTCGTCTGCTACCTTGGGCCCGCATGCTCTAGGGCCGGCCCTGTCATCAACATATGTAATTACTGTTGTGTATACGTTCCGTAACTTTTGTTGACTATGGCATAGTTATATTTAGCAATATTATTACAGACAAAGACCGGTATAGCTAAATTGCAGATTAAAAGATGTCAGCACATCACGTGAATTTTTACAAATTAAAGCTGGTTAACATATAAATGTACATCTAGTACGATAATCATTATTATTAATATTTATCGTAAAAATATACAACATTAAAATTTAGTTCTATTTAAGTGGCCTTTCATTTTCGAGACTACTCGAGGGGTTTTATATTACAATATTTTTTTATATGCTTATGAATGTTATCTCAATTAGATATAAATTATGCATTTAAAACATTTTACTCATTTTACTCATTAAAATTAACTATCATAAATAAATCTCAAGTAAATATTCCAGAAATGTACACCAGTTTATTTGATGCTGTATCAAAAGAAGAAGAAGAGAAATTGTCAAAACTTTTACAATATGAAAATGTAATTTATTTTCACTAAAGCGACAAATATGAAACTTTCATTTATATTTTAGGTAAATGCACAAAATGAATTCGGACAAACGCCAATCCATTTGGCTTGCTCTTTGGGACATATAAATATTGTTAAATTACTATGTAAATTTAATCCCGATTTAAACATCCCTGATCACAAAGGAGATTTCCCCATCCACACAATTGTCGATTTAAAACATTACGATATTATAAAATACCTCAAGGAACGTTTTCCGGATATTTTAAATGTCAAAAATTCTAAAGGACAATCTGTACATGACATTGCTGAAAATAAAAACGATGAAATATTAAACAATTTAATATCTATTAAGGTAAGTTCACATTATTTTTAAAATATATTATAATTTTTAATTCTTCCTCTTTTTCTTATTCTTATTCTTATTATTATTATTATTATTATTATTATTATTATTATTATTATTATTATTATTATTATTATTATTATTATTATTATTATTATTATTATTATTATTATTATCATTTTAAAAGAACTAAATGTAAAATTATTAAAAATTAATAAATGAGATGCTTTCAAGGTTTAATAAAAATCAAAAATGAGAATATTGTCTATGAAATAGTTCTCTTCAACTTGCTTCCGAAAAAATCCAGAATGTTCAATTGATGATCTTGATCTTTTATTATCTGTCGTTTGATTGGATCCTAAATTGATTGTTTAAAATATTTTTTGAATAAAACATTCCAACTATAAAATGAAAAAATGTTGAATTTTTACAAATTTAAAAAAAATAAATTTATTGATTTTTATCATTTGATTTATTAAAACATCGGAATTTTTTTTCAATATTTGAACATAGAATGTGGTATTTTTGGTTGTCTTCAATATTTGGACATTTTTTTCCAAGGAAAAGTTTTAACCAACTCCAACACTAAATTATTGCAAAAAAATCTGTACCATTCTAGTTTCTTTAGCTGAATTTTTACCTTTGGGTAGAAAGATCTATTGTCTGCCTCTGACAGTTTTTGTAGTTAATATAAAACAAATAAAAACCACAAAAATTATATACCCCATCATTTCTTGTATATAAATGATTAATTTTAATGTAAAAAATTAAAACGAAAGCATTTACAAGATATAATTATTATTCCGTCATATGTAATTAAAGCACTTATAGAAACACTTTCGTCATCTCTAGTTAATATATTAAACTAAATATTTAATTGTATTTATTTCATGCTCACAAAAAAATTAATTTATGAAGTTACAATTTAAAAATATTATTAAATAAAATTATAAATAATATAATGCGTTAACTGTAAAATTATTACAGCTGCAGACAATTGAATTAGAAACAACGGAATCCCCTGAGGTAACAAGATTATTTTTATTTTAAATTTTTTTAAAAATTTTTTTTTATTTTTATTAATTATGATTGATAATATTTTTGCAATTGAAATCATGAATAGTTTGTTGATTTTTATAAATTCAATTTTTCCTTGCCCAACTGAAATGATAGAAAATTTTTATATATAATACTTCAAAATTCCCAAATGACATTTTTTAAAATATTAAATCTGTTAATTTTGCGGAGGATAATAGAATTGACAGAACTTTTATTCAAAGGTTCTACGACAGTTCTTAAACACTGAACTAAGTCTGAACTCTTGTTATGGTTTATATAAAATATATATATATAAATTAAGAAATAACTCACTTTAATTATTACTCAATACTTATTACTTCATACTTATTACTCTTCACTTATACCCCTGAGAAATATTTTTAAAAATATGTGAAAAACTTTAGAAAAGTCAATATATTTATAAATTGTTATATGATATTCGTTTGAATTTTTAATATCAGACGAGCTTATTTGACTGACATTTACTTTTCAATAAGACCCTTAAGTCTGATCTTTTCATCAATCCATGAATTTCATGTATTTTGTGCATTGTTATTGAGTCGTTTATTATCATTATTATTATTATTGTAGTTATTATATTATAGTTTAGAAATTGTTATATATCTATAAAATTCAAAATATATATTCCAATAAATAAGTATTATTGAAACAATTTTAAATTATGTTAATTTTAAATTCTTTACAATAAAAACTTTTTAAATTATATGAATTAAATATTAATTTAATCCATATAACAGAAATATTTTTCATATTTTCGTTACATTTGTTTTCAACCCTAGAAATAGCAAAATAAAATTATTAATGATATATTTTTTTAATAGGCATTGCCCAGCGAACCACCCAATTTTGAAAATGAGTCAGATGATACTTCTGTGGTAACATTCTCATTATTTATATCAATATTCTTAATTAATTATTTGGATATGGAGAATTTATAAAATCTAAATATTTATTGTGTAAGTCAGTGTTTTTTAACCTGGGATGCAAGAGAAGTATCGAACTACGTCGACTTTTTAGACCTACACTCTAGTGTTGCGTCAACGCATCGCATTTATCAGTAAATTCAGTACAATCAACAAGAAACTGGTAGATAAACGTACTTATATGCATTCGAACTTTAACGGTGTGGTTTGATGAAGAAATTTAGATATTGTTTTCTATGTATATGTAAATTTTTTTATGTTTTTTAATATCAAATATTTCTTAAAATCAAGTGATAATTTCTTGGTAGCAAGATTTATTATATAAAACAATAAAGTGATAATTTAAGCCTTTTTGCTGCGAATAATGTATTTAATGAAAAAAATTGAAAATATTTTCGACTATAAGATAGTCCTTTTTTCACTAAATACATTATTCACAGCAAAAGGCTTAAATTATCACTTTATTATTTCTTAAAATAATTGTAATTTTTCAAATAAATAAATATAAACACATTTTCAAAGTGCTGATTATTATGAATTTAGAAAGCCAGGGAGGGGGGTGGTAAGTAAATAAAAATAGTAGGAATAAAAACTTAAACTTAACTGATTATCAAAATATGACGAAATGTAACATGAAAATTGTGAATAGACTTTGATTAGGCCACTAAAATATATAACTTTATGGACAGTGAATTTAGGTTTGATTGATATTCATTGAAATTGCAATTTAGAAATAATATAATTAACCTTCCGTCCGAATCTCTTAATTTGATGGATAGTGTTTTTTTGCACAGCACATTTTCAGAAACGTTACAACAGTGTTTCTCAAACTTTTTACGTTAAGTATCCTTTCGTAATTTATTAAATTTTGAAGTACCCTAGTAAAATTTTATTATGCAAATATAACTAAAACATCAATGTTTACAACTTACAATAACTTTTTATTAGTTTTTTTTATATATAAAAAAAATTAATGGCTACAATGAGCCTGTTTGGCTGCAACTAGAATTAAATCATTTTCAGGACATAACCTATTTCGAATTTTATTTTTTAATTCCGTTAAAACGGAAAAACTAGCCTCACACAAATACGTTGTTGGAAATGATAAAAGTTCTATAAGAGCTTTATTTCTCAATTCGATGTATTCATTTTTTAATTTTTTGCCAAAAAGTTGACACATTTTCTTCCATTTTCATTGTGGAATCCACAGAAACCTCCATTAGTTTTTCTTTCATGACAATTGAAATTCCGGCTTCTTCAATAAATTTATCGTTGAAGGGATTTATAACCCAAAACTTTTTATTATATTCCTCTTCATCCAAACTAGGAATATATTGTTCGAAACTTAATTCTAAATTTTCTAAATGTGTTATTATTGTCGTTTTCAAATTTTCACTTAAAACAATTTCATTTTCTTCTACAAAGTTAATAAGCTGTGGAAAGGATATAAAATTTCCATTTTTTACCACATTTGTCTTCCACAACAATATTTTTTTCTTGAATGCATTTACTTTATCACGTGTTCTGAATATATTTGAATTAACTCCCTGTAATTGAAGATTTAGGTCGTTATGTTTATCGAAAACATCACAGAGATATGTCAATTTACAATGCCATATTTCATTTTCGAAATATTGTGCATAATCGGAGTTTATTTCTCTTAGGGAAATGGCAATCTCTGCTCTTAGCGTAAAAACTCGATTCAATGCTTTTCCACGTGACAGCCAGCGAATCTCTGTGTGAAGTAATAATGTAGTGAAAATAGATCCCATATCAAGGCATAGCACTTTAAAAAGGTGCGAATTCAGCGATCTCGATTTTATTAAGTTTACTACTTTAACACTTATTTTTAAGACAGAATTTAAATCTTCATTTAATTGCTTCGCAGCTAATACTTCTCGATGGATAATACAATGAAGCCACTTTATTGAAGGATTCACACGTTGTATTCGAGATTTAAGTCCACTTTTGTGACCTAAGATAGATGTTGCTCCATCTGTGCAGACTGACACACACTGTTTCCATGATAAACCATTTTTTTTCAATTTGTTCATTCAATAAATTGAAGATAGCTTCAGCTGTATTTCTCATATTTAGTTCTTTACAACAGTATATATGTTTTTTTTATTCCTTGTTCATCATCATCATCAATATATCTAACAAATACCATCATTTGTGCGATGTGTGATATATCTGTCGATTCGTCAAGCTGTAATGCAAACTGTTTTTTTAAAAATTATGTTTTCATTAACTTGTTTTATGATATCTTCTGCCATATCATTAATTCTTCGTTTAATACTATCATTCGAACATGGTATTGTTTCTATTATATCTAATTCTTTTTTGTCGAACATAATTTCGGCAATCTTTACAGCAGCAGGAATAATAGGATTTTCAGCAATTGTATGTGGTTTCCTTGATTTAGCCACCAATTGTGCGATTTCGAAAGATGTTTGTAAAGCTTTTTCTGACAACTTAGTAAACTTTTTCATTGAAATACTGGAATTATTAAAAATTTCTAATTTTCTCTGGAAAAAATCTAGCGTTTTTTCTTTTAATTCAGGGTGTTTTGTATGCAGGTGTCTTTTTAATAACGACGGCTTCATGCAGTGATTTGAGAGCTTTTCGCAACAAATTACACAAACTGGCAAAGGTGGTACTTTTGCGTTCGTAGTAAATCCGAAAGTGAGAAAATTCATGTTATATCCACGAATTCTTTTATTTGCTAAAATTTCGGAATTTTCACGTTTTTTTTGAAACTGGTTTTTCCAAGTCTTTGGTATGTTATTCATCATTCACCTGCGATATGCTCGTTTCAACATTACTCGTAAGTTCTTGTTCTTCATCAGGACCTTTTTTATTTAATTTTATCAGAAACTGGTTCATTCTGTTTATGGGTTACAGAAAAAATCTAAATTTACTTACTTTTATTTATTTCATAAAATATTGCTAATTCTATAATTAAATTCACTGTAAAATTTTACATTTACTTCAATATTGAAATTTAATATGTCTATGATTTATTGGTTTTATTCAATTTCGATTATCAAATTTAAGATTAAAGTTTATAAATTTTGTTATTAAATGCTTCACATCCTTGAAATTTCCAAATTTTTCATGATGGCAATTTTACTGATTTATTTTATTTTGCAAAAAAACACATTAACTTCTCATTTGAATTCTGAATCTAATCGATATTTTTGGATTTTTACTTCAGGAATTATTAAAATTATGTTATTTGCGAGTTGTTTATTAAGATTATATTATTGCCGAGTTTTCATAACTTAATATTTATGCTAACAAAATAAAAGGTCTGGTGATTTCCCCAAAATTTTAATTAAGTTAGCAAATAATCACACCAAATGTAATATTTTCTGCAAAAAGATTTTGAAAGCACTATTAATATTATTTCGCAGCAAAAAAGTTGTTAACGCAAACTCAACGTGCAGAAACGTTCAATGACAACGTATCATTACAAAATATTTTTTATATTTAAAAATATATATATTCTTAATCTACCCGTTACATATTAAATCACATTCTTCGTAATTTCATTTAATTTTTCCATTTTTGCATGAATTTACAATTTTCTTAGCAAAAATATTTTTTCTAATATTATTTTATTGAAGTATCCTTAACATTTGTACCGGTACCCCACTTTGAGAAACACTGCTTTACAATATACCTCTGAAATGACCCTATATAGCATTATTTTATATGCATTGCCCAATCAAAGGGTATAAAGCG